>RJWK010002846.1:12112-51542 GCA_004363435.1 Platanista minor
CATATACCCTGAGAAAACCATAATTCAAAAAGAGTCATGTACCAAAATGTTCATTGCAGCTCTATTTACAATAGCCAGGACATGGAAACAACCTAAGTGTCCATCATCGGATGAATGGATAAAGAAGATGTGGCACATATACACAATGGAATATTACTCAGCCATAAAAAGAAATGAAATGGAGATATTTGTAATGAGGGGGATGGACCTAGAGTCTGTCATACAGAGTGAAGAAAGTCAGAAAGAGAAAGACAAATACCGTATGCTAACACATATATATGGAATCTAAGAAAAAAAGAAGTGTCGTGAAGGGCCTGGGGGCAGGACAGGAATAAAGACACAGACCTACTAGAGAATGGAATTGAGGATATGGGGAGGGGGAAGGGTAAGATGTGATAAAGTGAGAGAGTGGCATGGACATATGTACACTATCAAACAGAAAATAGATAGCTAGTGGGAAGCAGCTGCATAGCACAGGGAGATCAGCTCAGTGCTTTGAGATCACCTGGATGGGTGGGATGGGGAGGGTGGGAAGGAGGGAGACGCAGGAGGGAGGAGATGTGGGAACATATGTGTATGTATAATTGATTCACTTTGTTATAAAGCAGAGACTGACACCATTGTAAAGCAATTATACTCCAATAAAGATGTTAAAAAAAAAAAAAAAAAAAAAAACTACAATGAGGTACCACCTCACACCAGTCAGAATGGCCAACACTAAAAAGTCTACAAATAACAAATGCCAGAGAGGGTATGGAGAAAAGGGAACGCTCCTGCACTGTTGGTGGGAGTGTAAGTTGGTGCAGTCACTATGGAAAACAGTACGGAGGTCCCTCAGAAAACTAAAAATAGACTTACCATATGATCTAGCAATCTCACTCCTGGACATATACCCAGACACAACTATAATTCAAAAAATATATATGCACCCCTATGTTCATAGCAGCATTAGTCACAATAGCCAAGACATGGAAACAACCTAAATGTCCATTGACAGACGAATGATAAAGATGTGGTACATATAAACGATGGAATACTACTCAGCCATAAAAAAGAACGAAATAATGCCACTTGCTGTGATATGGATGCAACTAGAGATTATCACACTAAGTGAAGTAAGTCAGAAAGAAAAAGACAAATACCATATGATATCATTTATATGTGGAATCTAAAATATGGCACAAATGAGCCTATCTACAAAACAGAAACATACAGACACAGAGAACAGACTTGTGGTTGCCAAGGGGGAGCGGGGGAGGGAGAGTGATGGACCAGGAGTTTGGGGTTAGCAGATGCAAACTATTACATTTAGAATGGATAAATAACAAGGTCCTACTGTCTAGCACAGGGAACTATATCCAATCTCCTGGGATAAACCATAATGGAAAAGAATATAAAAAAAGAATGTATATATGTGTATAACTGAGTCACTCTGCTGTACAACAGAAATTAGTACAACATTGTAAATCAACTATACTTCAATAAAAAAAAAAGAGAAGAATCTTTTTTCCATTTCTGTAAGTACGTCATTTCAAGAACACTATATAAGCAGAATCATATAGCATGTAACCTTTTAGGATTGGCTTTATTCACCCAGCATATCAACAGTTCCTTCCTATTTACTGCTGAGTAGTATTCCATGGTATAGATGCACCACAGTTTAACCATGCACCTGAGAAAGATATCTGGGTTGTTTCCAGTTTGGGGCTAGTACAAATACAGCAGCTATGAACATTTGCATGAAGGCTTTTGTGAGAACATAGTTTTCATTTCTCTGGGATAAATGTCCAGGAGTGCAACTGCTGGGTTGTATGGTCATACTAATTTGTTTAAGACACTGCCAAACTGCTTTCCGGAGTAGCTGTACCTTTTTACCTTCCCGTGAGCAGTGTGTGAGTGATCCAGTTGCTCCACATTTTCCCCAGCATTTGGTGTTGTCACTACTTTTTATTTTAACCATTCTGATGAGATATCTCATTGTGATTTTAACTTGCTCTTCCCTAACCGCTAATGATGTTGAACATCATTTCATGGGCTTATCTGTCATCTGTGTGTCTTCTTCAGTGAAATGTCTCTTTACGTCTTTTGTCTATTTTCTAATTGGATTGCTTATTTTTTTTTTTTTTAGTGCTGAGTTTTGAGAGTTTTTAAAACTTTCTAGTTCCAGTCTTTTGTCAGATATATGGTTCAAAAATATTCTCTCCCTGTTTGTAGGTTGTGTTTTCATCCTTTTAACATGATGTTAAAGTCTACTTTCTCTCTGTTGCTCAGACTGTGTAATTTCTATTATTCTAACTTCTAGTTCATGGCGTCTTCCCCTGTCTCATCCATGCTGCTGTTGAGCTGATCATTGAGTATTTTGTTTTGGTTACTGTATTCTGTAGTTCTAAAATTTCCATTTGGTTCTTCTTTATATCTTTAGTTTTTTGTTGTTGAATCTTTGTTTCTAGCATGTTTGTAATTGCTCATTGATGTATTTTGATCTTGGCTGCTTTAAAATCTTGTCATCATAATACTAACATCTCAGCCACCTTGGTGTTGACATATACTGTCTTCTTCATTCAGTTTGAGATCTTCCAGATACTTGGCATGATGAATGATTTTCAATTAACCTGGACATTTTGGATATTATTATTATGAGACTCTGAATTCTGTTTTAATGAGTTCACCCTGCTCTGGCAATGGAGGTGGCCAGGGCTCCTTGATAATGCAGGGTAAGGATGGGAGTCCCAGCTCCCTCCCGACCTCCACTGACACTTCTCTGCTGGGAGAGCTAGGAGAGATTCATTACTGATCCCCGTGTGGTCTCCAGCTACAGCACCGCTGGGAGGGGTGGCCTTGTTACTCTCTGTATTAACCATGCCTTTCATTTTATGGTACTTTTGACATCTTAGGGCCTTGCTGACCTGGGAGGAATGGCCCCTCCAGAGCTAGTCAATTCCTAGAGAAAATAAATCACTCCCCTGTGAGAGCAACTTTCATATATAAGCCAACAAATCCAGAGCCCAAACCTATGACCACCTCCTACACTGGGCTCTTATACATTGAGACTCTCTGTTCCTCTGCTCTAAATACCCCAGGACCAGGTATCAGGCAACTCAGAACAACCCCTACACAGCTCAGCAGAAATTATTCAAACTAGCCAATCCTAAACCTACTTCCCCTGCCTCATCCATTCCTTTGCATGGAAACCACAATAAAGACTCTTGCCAAATTTTCTCCTGCTCCTTCTGCCTCCTGACCCACCCCGGTGATTCCCTGTGTGGCCCTGCTTGGTGTGGTGTGCCTCCTGTTTCTAGGGAACTGTCATTATAAACTTCTCCCTTCATGAGTCATATCTGTATCTGCATGTCTTGCCACACCTGATTAAAACAAATCTCAGCTACCCTGAAAACACGGCTGGGCAGTGATAAAAGTCCTGAATCTCCACTTGGCCTGTTCTGACATCAACCCAGTGGGAGAGGAAGGGCCCCTTGTTACCTCCCTGTGGGGATGTAAGTCCTGGCTTTCTCTGACACTGTCCCAGCCAAGGGGTTGGGGCATCTTGTTACAGCCTGGTGAGGGTGGATGTCTCAGTTCCCCTCTGACCTTTCGTGGGCATGAGTGGGATGAACCACAGTTTTTAATGGTGTTTGGCTGGAGAAGAGTGGCTGTTGCTTTGAAGTTTTCTGTCTTGTTAGGCTGACTTTTCCTGGTCTTTGGCTAGAGAGAGCAGCTTTGTTGGGGGCTTTTTCATCTGTGCCTGTTGCATTGTGAAGTTACTGTCATCTTCAGACCCCAGTCTGAAATATATGAGGCAATATGGAAACCCAGGGAACTCGCCACTTAGTTCTTCCTTGGGTCCTGAGGTTTCCACTAGCCTTCCTTCTTCTCGCCACCTTTTAGAGTCTTCTTATATTTATTTTACACATAACGTCCAGGGCTTTAAGTTGTACTTAACAGGAGGAATAGGGAAAAATGTGTCTACTACATTTTTCTAGAAGCAGAGGTCTCCATTTTTTTAATTAATTTTTTTTAAGTTATTTATCTTGGGCTCTGTTGGATCTTTGTTGCTGTGCGCGGGCTTTCTCTAGTTGCGGCGAGCGGGGGCTACTCTTCGTTGCGGTGCGCGGGCTTCTCATTGCGCTGGCTTCTCTTGTTGCGGAGCACGGGCTCTAGGCGCGTGAGCTTCAGTAGTTGTGGCTCGCGGGCTCTACAGCGCAGGCTCAGTAGTTGTGGCGCACGGGCTTAGCTGCTCTGCAGCATGTGGGATCTTCCCAGACCAGGGCTCAAACCCATGTCCCCTCCATTGGCAGGTGTATTCTTAACCACTGCACCACCAGGGAAATCCCCCCCCCATTAGTTGTTGGGTTTTTTTTTTAATATTTATTTATTTAGGCTGCGCCGGGTCTCAGTTGTGGCATGCGGGATCTTCATTGCAGCATGTTTTAGTTGCGGCACGTGCACTCTTAGTTGAGGCATGAAAACTTGTAGTTGCAGCATGCATGTGGGATCTAGTTCCCTGACCAGAGATCGAACCCAGGCCCCCTGCATTGGGAGCATGGATTCTTACCCACTGGACCACCACGGAAGTCTCCCCCACCCCACCCCCATTAGTTTTTAATGCACAAACATGACAGGACCTGTTCTGAATGCCGGTCTTCATGGGATAACCAACTGTTTCCATCAGGGTGTGATGAATACCAGTCCTCATGGGTTGATCCTCAAGGAGTTTTAGGGAGAGCAAAAGATGTAAAAGGCAAGGAGCCTGGATAGGAGGCACCCAATAAATGCTTTCATACCGAGTGAACCATTTCTGTACAATGATTTCAAAAGCTTCACCTGAACTTCCCACAGAAATATAGAGGAACTTGCTAAATGAAAATTGACTTTAGGAAATATGTCATGTTAATATCCCTCCCCGTTTCCCCATTCCTCTGGACAGGAGCTATGTGCTTGCATTGATTTCTAGAAATGGTCTGTGGAAATATAACAAATACCTAACTTGACTGAGTAAGTACACAAAGATCTTTACATCCCACACAAGCCAGGACACCAGGATTCCAGGGCAGAAGGCAATGGACAGGGTGTGTATAAAATCAAGCACGCAGTCGCCTCTGATGAGACGCTATCACCCCTCTACTCATTCTGGCCCCAAATTACCCATTCCAACAGCCTTCATCACCTACTTCTGTTAAGTTTCCATCTAAGAATTGAGAATTTAAACAACTCCCACCACAGGCAACTTAAGCTAGGAGTAATGGAAAGAAATCTTTTTCACCACCTTCCATCAGAAATTCTTTGCAAGGGCCTGTATAAACACTGTCATTTTTTGAAGGCCTTAAATATTTGATCACTTACTTGAGACTATACAAACCAGAGCTTCGTTTCCACGAGGCCTGCTTTCACAGGGAAGCTGCTTCCCGTAGGCCTTAAGCTTGTAGGGCAACCTTGTCAAGACCACACAGAGCCCTCTTCTGAAGGCCAAAAGCAGAAATGGTTAAAGAGGAAAAATCTCCTGAGAAGACTCGTTACCATGACCAGGTTTGCAGCTTGTTCCTAACCAAAAGGAACAGCCTGCAAAAGTATGATCTCCCTCTAGCTTTTTTTTCAATGGGAAACAAGCGCACATTTAATCCAACTGACTGTGCCCTCTGTTGAGGAAGGCCATGGCGTTATTGGGCTATGGAGTTCAGGCAGTCTGGTCTACTCCAAACTAATTCACTGGGTCATCTCAAGGGAAAAGTCCTCAGTCATTTGTACTTGCCCTTGCCTGAGCTGATGTAGATTTAAGGTATGGATCCAAACAGGGGAATCTCAAGTGGGAACCTCTCCCTGATAAGCAGGCTTCTGATAAATTGGTCATCACTAAGTAACCCATGTCTGCTCTTACAGAGAATAAGTCTGGCCAAGGATACACCTTAGTGGACAGACTAAATTTGAGGGCATAAGTAGACTCAGCCAGATGAATAAAGAATACATATTTATGATAAGGATCTTTTGAAAGTGTAGGCTGAAAAAGAAGCTATTTTAACGTTTGTATTTGCTATCTCGCAAACTCTTTAAATAAACTTGGTGAAGCTTCTTTGAATAACAATATGAGTAATAAAAGCATGAATTACCCCAAAGCCAAGCCAAGTCTTGGCCACCTTTCCCCCTTTCTGGTTACACTTCGCACAGAGCTCCAGACCAGGGCTCGCAGTGCTATGTTGTAAATTACTAGTCTACATGGCTGGCTCTCTCCTCCTCCTCTATCTCCCTGATGACTCAGGCAGGACTGAGTCGTAATTCATCTTTGTACTCTGAGGATACAGCAGTGTCTGAATAAAACTGGTGAAATGAATAAATGGATGTGTGAATGAATCAATGAATCAAGGAGGAATAAATTAGCAGATTTTGAGCCACACCTTGTTTGCTAATCAGAGATTCCCATGTATGACAAAGAGTGACATGAACTGAGACCTAGTTTTCCAACAGGGAGGAAGAACTACCGTTACAGCAAGGCACCACCATTTTTGCCTTATTTTTATATAAAAACTTACTTTATATAAAACAGCTCTATATGGATGTATGGCAGGCTGGCAAAACAACATGCCTCCTTCCTTTCTTTTTTCCTTTGGCCTTGGATGAAGATAGCACTAACTGGCAGAAATGTAATGAGATGTTTAGGAATTATGTAATGCTAATAACTCTTAGGGAATTTAAAATTTTCTAGGAGCCATTAAAAATTTTTAAAAAGAGAAATTAATTTTAATGAAATATTTAAAAACTCAATACATTCAAAACACCAACACATAATCAATGTAAAAAATTATTGAGATATTTTAATTTCTTATATTTATACTATCTTTGAAATCCAGCATATATTTTACATTTACAGCACATCTTGATTCAAACTGGCTACATTTCAAGGACTCAGTAGCCACATGGGGCTAGTGGCTACCATATCGGACAGCAAAAGGTTAGAAACACATTTTGTGCTCATGGGCAGCACCTCCCTCTTGTTTGCGTTTCTGATGTCACTCACTTCCGCCTCCCGTCTCACAACTCTTAATCATTTAACCTGACATTATCAGAGTGGATACAGATGTGTCATTTCTTATGTCACCTGAACTACTTTTTGCAAGTGTATAGGGCACAAATTCGAAATGGAAAAAACAAGCAAAAAACCCAAAGCAGCTTTTGCACTCATATCATAGTTGAAGAGGTGAAGGTCAGAGTCATGAGGTATCTATAGTCACAGGGCTAGTAGGTCTCAGGCTGTAACTAAAAGATAGGTCTTGGGACACTTGTTCCAGAGTGTCTATACTTCCATCTCACCATCTCTCTTAGAAATCAGAATACTTCATAGCAGGGGAAAACAGCTTGTTTGAGAGTTAAATAATGAAGAAAAAGAATTTCTTGTTTCAATATGCTTACCCAACTCCTACACAAAAGGCCACATGGCTTGCTGGGGTGAGAAAGAGGTTAGGTCTCAAAAGGAAGTTATTTCCCCAACTTGAAAGAGGTATTTGGTTCTCTTCCAAAGCCAGGAGAACCTTTTAAAAATAAATCAATTCCTCGTTTCAAGAACAACCATGTAGAGCATGAATGCTGCATCGAATGCCACGTCTGAGAAAATGTCACCATCAAAGCCAAATGTAGCAACTGAAATCTCCACATAGGATAAAATCTTATCGGAATTCATAAAAAACAGCTGTCTTTCCCTCTATTTTCCTTGAGTCTAACCTTATGTACTATTTCTTGTTTAAGTAAACATATAAGGCATTTACTCCCAAAGTCAGAAAAGCAGGTTCTTTTTTTAAAAAAATTTGGCTCTCTCTGCCCAATTCTTACCTCTTCTATACCTCACTCTTATTTAGTGGGTTTAGCCATGTGAACATTTTAAATGTTGAAAAGCTCTCTTGTTCTCTCTCTCTCTCCTTCACCTGCTGCTCTCTAGCTCTCCCCAACCTCTTTCTCCTTTTTAATCTCTACCAGTACCACCATGATCGCAATCTCACCCTCCCCACCCAGTAAGAAGGAAAATAGGTCCAGAAAATGCATTTAGCACTGCTAGGAATCCGAAGATGTGAATTTTATTCTTTAGTTTTTAAAATGATTTGTGGTATCGGTGTGATAAATCTGAAACTATTTAGTTTACTGACAAATAGAGCGGGGGGACTTCCCTGGCGGTCCAGTGCTTAAGACTTCACCTTCCAATGCAGAAGGTGCAGGTTCGATCCCTGGTCGGGGAGCTAGGATCCCACATGCCTTGGGGCCAGGAAACCAAAACATAAAACAGAGGCAGTGCTGTAACAAATTCCATAAAGACTTTAAAAAAATGGTCCACATCGAAAAATCTTAAAAAAAAAAAAAAAGAAGAAGAATAGAGCAAATGAGTAAATATGCTGGTATTGTTGGGAATCAGAGTTGTTCCTACGGGAGAAGAGAGAGAAACACGAGCTGAGGTGAGGTGGGGAAAATGTGGTATTGGATTTCAATCGGAGACTAATGAGTAATAAGTCTGAATGGATTTGTATGTGCGTGTACATGTGCGTGTGTGTATACGTGCTGGGTATGTGTGCATGAACACATATGTGTGTGTGTGTATGTTTATGTTCTCCTGACTCTTGTCCACTGAAGGGAGAGAAACATATGACAACCAAGCAGTGATGAGCTAACCTAGCATCCACATCTTGGTTTCTGTAATTGGAACCAGGTCTCCTTAGGGAAATGGCTGTGTCCGAGAGGGAATGGGAGTAGCTTGAAGGGGTTCCTGGTGGCCAGTTTCCAACATCAAAATGAGTAATTATAATATATTGAAAGAAAAAGGAGGAAACGAGAATCTACTGAGGGGTTTTCGTGATAAAATATACATAACATTAAATTTACCAGATTAACTTTTTTTTTTTTAAATTTTGCGGTACGCGGGCCTCTCACTGTTGCGGCCTCTCCCGTTGCCGAGCACAGGCTCCGGACGCGCAGGCTCAGCGGCCAGGGCTCACGGGCCCAGCCGCTCCGCGGCACGTGGGATCTTCCCGGACCGGGGCACGAACCCGCGTCCCCTGCATCGGCAGGCGGACTCCCAACCACTGCACCACCAGGGAAGCCCCAGATTAACTTTTTAAGTGTACAGTTCAGTGGCATCAAGTACATTCACCTTATTGTCCAACCATCACCATCACCTACCTCCAGAACTTTCTCACCTTTGTAAACCAAAACTCTGTACCTATTAAACAGTAACTCATTTCCACCTTCCCCCGGCCCTGGCAACTACCATTCTATTTCCTGTCTCTATAAATTTGACTACCCCAGGTACCTCATATAAGGAAAATCATACACTGTTTGTTTTTTTGCGTCAGTTTATTTCACTCAGCATGACATGTTCAAGGTTCATCTATATTGCAGCACGTGTCAGAATTCCATTCCTTTTTAAGGCTGCATAATATCCCATTGTATGAATATGTCACATTTTGTTTATCCACTCATCTGTGGATGGACGTGTGTGTTGCTCCCACCTTTTGGCTACTGAGAATAATGCTGCCATGGACATAATACAAGTATGTGAGTCCCTGTTTCCAATTCTTTTGGGTATATACCCTGAAGCGTAATTGCTGGGTCATGTGATAATTGTCTCCTTTTTTTGAGGCTTAATGAATTTTTAAAAAGAGGAAGAAGGAATACTTTCTCTACAGAAAATCACTAGTTAATAAGTGTAAGAAACATGGCCATTAAAAATCATCATTTTCCGTTCATCTATGGAAAGGATCTTACTGGCAAGGATCACCAGATACTAATGGGTGGAGAACAGGATGTCCACACAGTGGCAAGTGTCACCCTTCAGATTACTTATTAATCTCAAGGCGAGGGATACCTTCACAATGGCGAGATCTGACAGGAGCCATGTTATCCAAGTGATCAAAACTTAGCATCAACAACAGTGGGACAAACTGGCATTAAGTGGCTGTTAAAGTGCCCAATGGGGAGGACACATCACCACATAGTATTCTTTATTTTCTAATAACAATTTTATTGAGGTACAATTCACATAGCATACACATATCATTTACAACTTAAAGTGCACAAGAGTAATTTTTTAGTATATCCACAGAACTGTGCATCCATCACTACAATTTTTAGAATATTTTAACCACCGCCCAAAGAAACCATACACCCATTAGCAGTCACTCTCCATTTCCCCCAATTCCCCCACCCCTGGACAACCACAAATCTCTCTCTCTCTCTCTCTCTGGATTTGCCTATTCTGGAAATTTCATATGAATGGAATTCTATAAAATGTGGCTTTTTGTGACTGGCTTCTTTCATATAGCATAATGTTTTCATGCTTATTGTAGCACGCATCAGTACTTCATTCCTTTTTATTGCCAAATAATATTCTGTTATATGGATATGCCACATTTTATTTATCCATTCATTTGTGTTGCACATTTGTGTTGTCTCTCCCTTGTTTCTCTATTATGAATAATGCTGCTATGAACATGTATTTACAGGTCTTTGTGTGAACCTGTGTTTTCAATTCTCTTGGGTATATACCTAAGAGAGGAATTGTTGGGTAATATGAAACTCTGTTTTAACCTTTTGAGGAGCTGCCTGACTCTCTTCCAAGGTGGCTGCACCATTTTACAGCCAAAATGTTTAAAGCTAATAAGAAAACAAGAATACAAATCCTGATTGTGGGACATTCTATAAGACAACTGGCCTAGACCCTTTAAACTGTCAGTGTCACTCAAAACAAAAATTAAGAGGTAGGGGGATGCTGTAATTTAAAGTAGAATAAGGATGATGGCTAAATGTAATGCTTGATTCCTTCCTGGATTAAGAAAGAGAGGCTATAAAGGACAGATTGGGGGCACACGGAGACATTTGAATATGCATTTTATATTGTATAATATTAAAGCTACAAAGTGAACTTCCCTGGGTCTGCTAATGCAATTGTGGTTATACAGGAGAATGCCCTGGTTCTGAGGAGACTCTGGTTGAAGTATTTAAGGGTGACATCTCGATGCCTGCAGCTGACTTTTACTTACATAAAGTAAGTTTGTGTGTGTGTGTGTGTGTGTGTGTGTGTGTGTGTGTGTGTGTGTGTACATGTGGGAAAAAAGTAGGGAGAGAGAGGGATAGGGAAAGGGAGGGAGGGAGGGAAAGAAAGAGGGAATGTATCACAAAATATTAACAACTGGCAGTGAGTATATGAGTGTTCACTGTGCTATTCTTTCAACGTTTTTCTAGTTGTAAAATCTTTTAAAAATTTCAGAGGAAAAGTTATTTGAAAGGCACAAAATAAAATAATGCCCCAATCTATATAAAGCATGAACTGAAAAAGAAAGAGAGTGCTTTTCAGACACCTCCTCAATTTATGATCTTCACTTCTTTTTTTTTTTTTTCCGCGGTGCGCGGGCCTCTCACTGCTGTGGCCTCTCCCGTCGCGGAGCACAGGCTCCGGACGCGCAGGCTCAGCGGCCATGGCTCACGGGCCCAGCCGCTCCGCAGCATATGGGACCTTCCCGGACCGGGGCACGAACCCGTGTCCCCTGCATCGGCAGGCGGACTCTCAACCACTGCGCCACCAGGGAAGCCCGATCTTCCCTGCTGATGTTGCAACAAGGTGATGTTGCAAACCTCAGAACCTCACTGGAAGCCTCATGTTTAGATCCCTGCTAGATTGACATGAAACAGAACCCCACTGAGATTCTTTCCAGTCCTTCTAACCCGCCTTGGGCATATCACTTAAACTCTTTAGACTTCAGTTCTCTAAACTATCAAGAAATAGAAAAGATCTGGGTTGACCTAGAGGATACTTGACCATTCTTTGAAGCTCTGAAATTCTCTGACTCTATAATCATACTTTTTGAGTAGGATTCAGGATCAATCTCCCTTTGAATATATTCTCATTGGGTTGACATTTTAGGGCTTTTGCTTCACCAGAACTTTAGATGAAATGAGCACTTTATTTCAATATTAACCAAGAATGTTTAATCACATTTAAACAGATGAGCCTGAACACAGTAAGAATATCCCTCAGTCCTTATGCCAAAGCACACCGTTCTCACATGGGTCCTGTTGCACATTTAGGTTCGGCTCCCAGTTGTTGGCCTCTGGGCATCTCACCAAGGACTGAGCCTCCACGACCCAAGATGCCCCTGGGACAGCCAGGCAGACAGAGATGGAATGCTCCCTTTAGCCTTTTCTTTATCAGGCTCCTAGGATATAATTAGGAGGTAGCTCTCAGAGCAGACAGAAGTTAAGTTGAACAGTGTCCACGGAGAGAAGAGGGAAGAGAACAGAGGAGACATCTTGTCTGGAGATGCTCTAGGATTCAAAGATTACATGATAAGTGATGAAGCAGTCCAGCCCTTGGGGGGTAAGGGAGATGGTCTCAGAACCAGCCAAAGTCAGCAAAGGGCCAAATTGTCTCCATATTAGTGGAGTTGAATCTCAAACTCCAAGATCACAGGGCACTAGACATTTTCTTATCTCAAAAAAAAAAGAGTTGATTTTTTAAGGCAAGAGAGAATAGAGCTTAAAAGAATCTTCCCAAGCTGACCATAACCTTTTGAAATCCCAGAACGTCCTCACTTTGCTATTCTCCAGCTCCAAGATGGATCCTCCATGCCTCTATCATTCAGAAATTTAAAGATCCACCAGTCCAGTTCCCTCATTTTACAAACAAGAAAGCAGGTTTAAAGAGGCAACTTGTCCAAGTTACCCAGCTAATTAGCCACAAAGGCACAGTTTCTTTGCTTCTTTGCTCCCTAGAACAGACCTTACTCTTAGACCCCAAGAATGGCAGTCGAAGTGTCCATAAAGTTGCACAGAAAACAGAAGATGCACGTTCTCTGTATGGGTCCCATAAGCCAGCTCACTGAAGGTGCGGGGAATCAGGGACTGCTCCTCACTGAGACAGAGAACCTGCAGGTGCAGCAAGTGTGTGTGCCTTTTGGGGGAGATGAGAGAGCTCACGTTCACAGCCCTCTTCTCTCTCCTCCTGTGATTTTTCCAGCTGAATTCAACCGAGCTCATGAGCAGACCTGGAAGTCTGAATAGACTGGGGTAAAGCGAGTTAAAACACATAACTGCACTTGAGATATAATCCAGGGAGAATATCAAAGCCAAAATGAGCCCCGTTTACGGGGCTATCAGAATATGTTCAGAATATATTCTTCAGATTTTATTTGATCTTTCCTGACTTTCTGGCACTGGTTTGAAGGTCACTGTTATGTTTTGGTTGTTTCAATTTGAAAAATAAATTTGAAATCATCTCTGGCTTGTTTAGTTCTCTCATCTAGGGAAATAAAATTAAAAATATATTCTCCAGGCAACCATTTCAAATCCACTTAACAGAAAGCTCTCCAATCCTTAAACTTCATCCAACAGATGTACTAACATCCTGATATTTCTGGGGTTTTTTAATTGCATGACCCCTTTGTATAAATACGGATAGAGATAAGACTGACAGTTGTGTAAGCTGGAACAAGGAATTAATGAGAGTGGCCAGCAATAGAGATTTCGAGACAGAGAACCCTCCTTTCACATCCTTTACTGCTTTCATAATTAACTGTAAGTGATGACCTAGGACCTCCCACTGCACATGGCCTTATATGACCATAGAGAAGCTCGAAGCATAGAGGTTAACAGCCTGGGAAGGTGCCTGGGTTCAGCTTCCAGCTCTGACACACAACACCTGCGTGATCTTGGGGACATCATTTAACCTCCATAAACCTCAGTTTCCAAATCTCTGAAGTGGGGGCAACTGACAGCACCTACACTGAAGAATTGCTTAGGATAAAAGGGTATATCGTCAATAAAACCTGGCACAGATTCACACTCATTTTAGTGTCCAGAAGTATATATAGTCCCTGCCCTTAGGGAGCTAACTAAGCATGGAAGAGAGGGCCTGTGACACATTCTATGACACTGGTGACACACCCACCACTCTCCACGTGGAGGTATATCAGCAGAGTAACACTCCCGGCCTCTGCCCCTTCCTCTCTTCTATGCTGTTAGAGGTCTGCCCCTGTGGGTGAGGCCTGGGGTCTCCCAGAGCTAAAGATGACCTTATGGGTCAGTCTGTCACATTCTGGATTCAGTATTAGAAAGGTGACCTGCCTTAGTTATGAGCCACCTTCTCTATCCCTAGCTTTAGCAATAACAAACATGATACCTTGGTCATCATATGCCTATTTCTTTGTCTTCTTTCTCAGTTACTTTAGAACTTGGTTGTTGAAGAGGGTTATTTACTGAGCTTCTCTTGTAGCTCATCAACAAGTCATTCTTCCTACAGTACCATTTTTTTTTTTTTTTTTTTTTTTTTTTTTAGCCCTGTGGGATTCCAAAACAGCTGCCTGGTGATTCAGCTTGAAAAGAGTCAGTACCACTGACCCAGCTCTCACAGGTGGAGTATGTTTGCAGTTCACCAAACACATCCCAAGGGCTGAACATGCCCAATCCCAAGCTTCTTGCAATGCATTTTGAGTCCCATGACTCTGCAAGGCTTCTTGATCATCTTGCAACTCAGAAGCATTATTTCCCATTGCCCAATACTTCTCAGAAAAAGAAAAACATGGTCATGTAGACTCTGTTCTTTTCGCCCATTATCACAATCCCAAAGGTAAGGGGTGCAAAAATATATCATGTAAGAACAGCTCAGTCATCCTCTGAGATTGTGGATTTCAGCCCCTGGATAAAGCTCACAGGCAGCTATGGATTCATGATATCTTCACACAAGGCTATAATGTCACTTTACTAACAATTATTGAGCCCAAAGGGATGTAAAGATCCCAGGCCACGATTCCCAATCTCAAAGAAGTCCTAGACTGAAGTGGAAGAGGTGCATAAATAATTTTAATGCAAGGTGTTATGGGTACACTGGAAAGAGTGCCTCACCCCAGGGAGGATGGAAGGAGCAGGGCGTTAAAGAAAGTTTGCTACGGTATTGGATACCTTGTTCAAGATGAATAAACCAAGTTAGCTATTTATGAGTGCAGAGGACATGGGTGTCAGGATGTGTCAGCAGATGAAGAGCATAAGCAAACAGGAGAATGGGATGTGCTGGAAAACCCAACCCACCAGGGAGAGCAGATGAGGCTGGAGGATTTGTCAGAGACAAGGTCAGGAGAGGCCAGAATGGGGCCCTAAGATCACCAGTGAGGGCTCCCCAAAACTCGGTATTCCTCTGCCCCAGAAATTGGTTCTTCAGTGAATAGGCTTTTGGCGAACTAGCCTGCGTGCATCTCAGTGCTGGAGCTACAAAGGTGTGTGAAAGCAGACATGTCCTTGGCCTTTATGGAGCTTCCATTCTAGTGGAGGCCAAGAAAGACTTGGCTAGACAAAGAGAGGAAGGGAGAGCAGAGAAGAGCATGTGCAAAGTCCTGGACTTGAAGGAGCATCAGCACTACTGGGGCCAAGAGAGAGGAGGTGACTGTGTTTGGAGCTGAAGGAGCAAACAGAAGAGTGGCCAAGACACTGATGCCAGAGCCAGCATGCTTGTTAAAAAACAAAAACAAAAAACAAAAAAAAAAAGAAGAGAAAAATCCTGTCTGGTCTGTATTATTGGATGGGTATGTTTTGCTTTTAATGCCAAAACTATGATGTAACAACTTGAGATTTCTGATACTGCCCACCTGGAATTCAAAAGACATATTTTTTTTTTGGCGGGGGGGGACCACCTTTGTCTGAGAGTCTTGGAGGAGCTCGGAGTGAGCTGGGAGAGACAGCCCTGTAACGGCCTCCACCGCAGGAGAGAGAAGCACTCAGGGAGGCACGTGGCATGCGCCCTGGGAGGGTTGCGGAGAGTCAATGTGAGGACACGGGGGCCACCAGGAGATCTTCATTCAGGGGACGCTGCTTCAAGGGAAAGCCAGGCAACATTAGATTCTTAAAGCCCTAGGATTCCAGCCTGGTTGTCCATTTTAATTCCTCTTGGGCCCAGCTTTTCATCTAGAGAACACTTTTAGCTTGTACCATTCACTTTATCCATAAAACAAACACACATCAGGTGCCTACTATTGCTATGGGTTGAGTTTTCATCTCTAAGTTTCCTAGGTGGCAGTGACTGTTAGGCATTATCAGCCATTCACATTAACCACTAGTGGCAGAAATACCACCCACCTGGAAGCAGGGATGCAGAACTATCATAAGCAGATTTTCATACCCAAATCAAGGGAGGACTTGACTTTGCAGTGGAGGGAGGCGTGGTTTATCACCTTTACTGACAGTGAGACGGGTCATCTCTGGCCAAATAGCAAAAAATGAAAATGAACCACTCTAACTACAGTGGTGACGACTTGTCCCTGGTAGATAAGAAAGTGGAGAGCATGGTTTCCCTTGAAACAAAGCCCAGTGCCTGCGTTAGACTCAGATGTGCACAGCCAGAGCCACCAACTGCCTGGGCCAGCCTGGACACTTCTTTTTGAGGGAGGGAGTGAAGAAATCACCAGAAATCACATCGTTTTACCAACTACAAATTGGCACTTGCCATCTACCTCTACAAGGATTAAATCATGAGCTGCGACAGCTGCTGACCTTCAACACCCCTGAAAGGAGTTCAGGGCAGGGATCAGGAAGGAGGCACTTTGTGCTCTGGGAAAAACTGGCAGAACAGGTCTTCAGAGAGTTAAATATTTTCAGCAGATTTTATGAGCACAATTCTTGCATCTCCTCATATCTAGAAAAGCACTAAAATCCTTCCTGATGACTTCATGATGACGTCTGCTCCTTGTGACTAGCAGCATCCTTCTGCAAAAAACGTGTGCTTGACTGCATATACTCCCCCTTCACCAAAATCACATATATACTGACCTTCCCCCCTGCCTCTTTGGAGCAGCTTCTCAGAGCTATCTGAAATGCTGTCTTCTTAGGCTATAGTCCTCAATTTGCCCCCAAATACAATTTAACTCACAGCTCTCATGTTGAGCTTTTTTTTTTTCAGTTGACAATTTAAGGAAGATTCTTCTCCAATCCTTTAACCTTGTCATTTAAAAAAATTTTAAGGAAATCAAGCAACTCGAAAGACACTGCATGAATTCTGCCTCATTTTTCTGTCCTTCTGACCCAAGATTTCTGTGAGGGATGTTCTTGTCCACAGATGCTTGTTCTCATGGTGAAATGTGACAGTAGATGCAGGAGATGCAGATGCCAGCACCTGCAGGAAGGAGGACCACTCATTCATTCATTCATTCATTCAATTCATTCTTTTGAAACCTAAAAATTGGTATTATCCTCAGGAAGGGGGCAAGGACACCTCTGCAAATCATATACATTCTGGAACATGGATTACTCACTGTGAGTCTGATGTATGTGTCTTTCTGTTTCTTATTCTGGTACTTTCTACTGTGTCTGAAAAGAACTCCTGGATTATATGAAATAAAATAGCCTATGTTGACATACTATATGTAACACTGTACTGGGTATAGTGTCTTATTAATGAAGAAGTTGATAAGACAAAGTGACAAAAAATAAAATTTTGCGGAAAAAAGAAACCTGTTTAGGACACAGCAAAATATAATTTTTTGCTTCTGAAGGTAGGTTACTCACATGTTTAAATTTTGTAATATCATTTTTCTTTTTTTTAAATTAAAAAAAAATTTTTTTTTACATCTTTATTGGAGTACAATTGCTTTACAATGGTGTTAGTTTCTGCTTTATAACAAAGCGAATCAATCACACATATACACATGTTCCCATATCTCCTCCCTCTTGCGTCTCCCTCCCTCCCACCCTCCTTATCCCACCCATCCAGGTGATCACAAAGCACCGAGCTGATCTCCCTGTGCTACGCGGCTGCTTCCCACTAGCTAGATATTTTACATTTGGTAGTGTACATATGTCCATGCCACTCTCTCACTTTATCGCAGCTTACCCCTCCCCCTCCCCATATCCTCAGGTCCATTCTCTAGTAGGTCTGTGTCTTTATTCCCTTCTCACGGAGCCAACACAGCCCTCACTTAAGGAAGGAAATACAAAGACTGAGAGCGTCGGTGATCGGCCCAAGGCTGTTGAAGATGTAAATGACAGGCAGGACAGGAATTCAATTTTATGTCAGCCATTGTCTCATTCTACTACACCAAGAACTAACTTGAACTTGGAAAGAAAGACTTTCTTGTAATTACTAACATTGTTAGGGCTCTACATATGGACTGATGCAAATCATGATGATCATGCATGATAATAATGATACATGCATGATAATAATGATAAATGATGATTAAACCCCAAAGTGAAGCCTCCACACAGTTCAGTAGGAAAGACATTCCATGTCAACACAAAGCAAAGATACAACAGGAGGGGGAAGAGTTTGGGGTCTTGGGGAGAATTGGTGGCCACTGGTCGATCATAATGGCCTCTCACAAATGCCATCATTCAACCACTGGAGCTCTCAGTGTAAATGAAAGGGAGAGAACTTTGAGGCACCTAAAATACAAAGTTATTCCTATCATCCTCAACCTTTTTGCAACTAGCTCCACGTTGACTATTTAAATGATTAAAAGACTAGATTAGTTGTGACTTAAAAAAAAAGAGTCTAGAAAAATTAGTAAACTTTCTATTCTTTATATACTCACACACAAAAGCAAACAATTTTCTAACCAGATTTCATAAATGGCCAACTTAAATGTGCCCATATCTTTACTTCTAATTACAGATTAAAAAATGCCAAAATATTTAATATTTAATTTAGGGAAGATACAAAGCAATAGTAACAATGTGAAAGCTATTTTATGTTACTTTAGATCATATTGAATTAAACCTGACAGAGTTTTAAGTGTCAGAAATCAAGGTGAATAGAAGGCCAGAAATAAACCCACACACCTATGGTCAATTAATCTACAACAAAGGAGGCAAGAACATGCAATGGAGAAAAGACAGTCTCTTCAATAAGTGGTGCTGGGAAAACTGGACAGCTACATGTAAAAAAAAAAAAAAAAAAAAAAAATGAAATTAGAACACTCTCTAACACCAACACAAAAATAAACTCAGAATGGATTAAAGACCTAAATGTAAGGCCAGACACTATAAAACTCTTAGAGGAAAACATAAGCAGAACACTCTTTGACATAAATCGCAGCAGTATCTTTTTGGATCCACTTCCTAGAGTAATGAAAATAAAAACAAAAATAAACAAATGGGACCTAATTAAAATTAAGAGCTTTTGCACAGCAAAGGACACCATAAACAAACCGAAAAGCTAACGCACAGAATGGAAGAAAATATTTGCAAACTATGTGACCAACAAGGGATTTATCTCCAAAATATACAAACAGCTCATGCAGCTCAACAGCAAAAAACAAACAAACAAAAACAAACAAAATTGGACAGAAGACCTTAATAGACATTTCTCCAAAGAAGACATACAGTTGGCCAAAAAGCACATGAAAAGATGCTCAACATCTCTAATTATTAGAGAAATGAAAATCAAAACTACAATGAGGTATCACCTCACATGGGTCAGAATGGCCCCATCATCAAAAAGTCTACAAACAATAAATGCTGGAGAGGGTGCGGAGAAAAGGGAACCCTCCTATGCTGTTGGTGGGAATGTAAATTGGTACAGCCACTATGGAGAACAGTATGAAGGTTCCTTAAAAAACTAAAAACAGAACTATCATATGACCCAGCAATCCCAGTCCTAGGCATATACCCGGAGAAAGCCATAATTTGAAAAGATATATGGACCCCAATGTTCATAGCAGTATAACAGCCAGGACACGGAAGCAACCTAAATGTCCATCAACAGAGGAATGGATAAAGACGTGGTACATATATACAATGGAATATTACTTAGCCCTAAAAAAGAACAAAATAATGCCATTTGCAGCAACATGGATGGACCTGGAGATTGTCATACTGTGTAAAGTTAAGTCAGACAAAGACAAATAACATGATATCGCTTATATGTGGAGTCTAAAAAAGGGTACAAATTAACTTATTTACAAAACAGAAGCAGACTCATAGACTTAGAAAACAAACTTATGGTAACCAAAGATGAAACGTGTTGGGGAGGGATAAATTAGGAGGTTGGGATGAACATAGACACACTACTATATATAAAGTAAATAATCAACAAGGACCTACTATATAGCACAGGGAACTCTACTCAATACTCTATAATAACCTATATGGGAAAAGAAAATAGGTATATGTATCTATTTCATATAGATATATGAAAAAGAATAGATATATGTATATGCATAACTGAATAACTTTACTGTATACCTGAAACCAACACAACATCATAAATCCTCCAAATATAAAATAAAAATTAAAAAGAAAAAGAAATCACGGTGAAGTACACAAAATACAATGTCTCAAAGCTCCCTGGAAACATCTGAGCTTCCAAAAAGAAGAGTCAATGAAAATTTAAAAAGCCAACTGTTCTGGTTTCTAACGTATATGATTTTAACTCTGAAGGTGGGTTGACTGGTGAATACGCCCACTCACTCGCACCTACACACCCACACGTGCACGCAGACACACATACACAAACCTTTTAACTATTTGTTTCTGTTGGATTAGTTACTGTCTCCCATTTGGGCTCCTACCTGAATAAAAAAAAATTCTTAATAGGGGATGCTTTCTAGAATGCTTTGTCTAGAATAATACCGCAGAGTTTATTAACCAGTTAATAAGAAAATCTACCTCGCAATTCAATGAAACCAGGTGAAGTGATGATTCTCTTGGCAGGACTCCAAAACAAACCTGGGGATTAATTTACCTCTTGGCACATGTTTATGGCATTCATTCATCAGTGAAGAAACTGGGTGATAAGAAAAGGCAGGGCTGAGAAGAGAGTAGCATTAACACACCTGTTACCTCTCTACCATCAGAAAATGAGACTGCGGCTCTGCCATGAAGAGAAAGCAAATTGTGAAGGACTTTGGATCTAACAAGGATTTTCATGGATAAACAACAACGTCCTACTGTATAGCACAGGGAACTGTATTCGGTAACCTGTGGTAAACCATAATGGAAAAGAATATGAAAAAGTATATATATATTGGGTGGGCCAAAAAGTTCGTTCGGTTTTAAGTAGCCATTTTTCATTTTCACGAAGAACTTTATTGAACAACGTATTCACTAACCGAATGAACTTTTGGGCCCACCTAATATAGATATATAACTGAGTCACTTTGCTGTACAGCAGAAATTAAACACGACGTTGCAAATCAACTGTATTTCAATAAGACTTTTTAAAAAAAGAATTTTGCTAGCATCACTGACCATGATTCTAGCTTTTGTTAAAGAGTTTTGAATTGTGAGGGTACTTCACATGTTCCCCTTTGTATTTTAAGATAGCAACAAAGTTGCATGCAATTTAAGACTCAAGGAAAATACTTCACATGTTAGATGGATGGATAGGTGTTCAAATAGCCTGATGGTCACACTAGTTCCTGGGTTATAACTTTGTGAGATTTTCCCTTTTTAAAAGCATTTCTTTGCACGTGGTAGGTTCATACCTACTTGTGAGGTAAGGGAAGAAATTAACATTTCAATGGTCAATCTCCTCACTGGTCCCAAACCTTCCTCATCTCCCAATGCATAGTGGGTGGTCAGATTTACTTGTGACGGTGATTAGGGAGAAAACCAGTTCTTTCTCATTTTTATCCTATTCTTTCCCATTTTCCAAACTCCTACATTTCAAGCTGTGATTGAGCAACTTTCACACTGAAGTCAACATTGATTAATCAGAGAACTATTAGCATAAATGGAAAAACTCCAGCCTAGGATTTGATGGAGAATTTGTTGTTGTTATGACACTGGCTAGGACTCCAAGTTCTTACTAAGGAGAAAAATGTACCACACGATGTTTAATATCCAATAGGACATGGGAAGAAAGAGCCTTAGTTTAACATGTGCCAGAGAACCAGTGACCCTGGGCTAAAGCCTAAGTCTGAAAATTGGCCTCCCTGATCCCAGAGGCTCATGCAGAATATGACTTTTCAAACTGGATGAGGCAGTAGGACTGAAAAGTATATTTAAATAGATGTTTTTAAAATTAGAAAATAAGGGGGTCTTAACATATGTCAAATCCTGTGAAGCT
This sequence comes from Platanista minor, assembly GCA_004363435.1. Classification (NCBI taxonomy): domain Eukaryota; kingdom Metazoa; phylum Chordata; class Mammalia; order Artiodactyla; family Platanistidae; genus Platanista; species Platanista minor. Next base: position 34,128 of record RJWK010002846.1, read on the forward strand.
CTTCTGTAAAGAGCCACATAAATTGACCATTTTCACTTAACTGTGCCTGATTTCTTCACGTGCATCCTTAACAGACCCTTCTAGAACCTCAGCCTCTTACTTTCTGAAAATGAAAAGTTAAGGGCTTCCCTGGTGGCGCAGTGGTCGAGAGTCCGCCTGCCGATGCAGGTGACACGGGTTCGTGTCCCGGTCCGGGAAGATCCCACATGCCGCGGAGCGGCTGGGCCCGTGAGCCATGGCCTCTGAGCCTGCGCGTCTGGAGCCTGTGCTCCGCAACGGGAGAGGCCACAACAGTGAGAGGCCCGTGTACCACAAAAAAAAAAAAAAAAAAAAAAAAAAAAAAGGTTAAGCTGAAAGAGCTGAATATACACAGATGTGAGACATGATCAAAGCTCTTTTTGGTGTTAGAAAATGTCTTCTCCTGCAATCCTAACCTGCAAATACCGGACTTTATTGCTTAAATGTGAAGTTGGATATTTGATGTTTAAGTTTTATACCTAATGAATTACCATCCCAATAAATAAAAACATCTATTAATGATGAGTGAAAATATGTAACTACTTAATTTCCTAATATAATGTCTCTATTTACAAAATGAAATTGTAAGGTATTTTTATTACAAATAATATCTATACCTTGGGCATGTTATCAATATAACCTGCATCCCTGATTCTTTACTGATCAAAAAGAAACGATAACTTCAGTGTAGCAGCAGCGGGAAAAGGAGGCTGAGAAGGCCCAGTAATGTGAACTCCAGAGAATGAAATGCAGCTCCTTCTTCCCCCCTGACCCCCACCCCATCCCTGGAAGCTCTCGCCATGATGCTGTGCTAGGCTCCTGCAAGACTCAAAGGAAAAAACACAGAATCTGCCCTGAATTCAAAAATGTCACCTGGAGATGCTGTCACAGCTACCATCACCTCATCTCACTAAGGCCTCCCCGCCCCCGGTACTGCTGAACTAAACAAACATCCTCAATGCTGGCCCCTCAGCTTACCTTTGGATGAAGATTGATTAGGTCATCCCATGGAAGAGATTACCAGAAGTCTCCCTCTCCTCTATGGAAAGGCTCATCAGAAAGTAGAATCCGAACTGAACGCCTCCAGATAATCTTAAGATACATATAGCAATGGCTCTCAAACTTGGCTGCCTGATCAGAATCACCTGGGAAGCTTCTAAAAGTCAATCCAAAAGCTCGGGCTGCGTGCCAAGAATACTTAGGCCCGACTCTCCAGGGCTGGTACCCTGGGCGGCAGCAGAAAAGCCTCCCAAGAGCTCCCAGTGAGCAGCCGGGACTGAGGACCATTGTTTTGCATGTTCCTGATACATCCAGCAGTCAGGAGAGGGGGGATCCTGCTCCAAGGGGCTGAAACTCAAGACACTACAGGGAACTGATGACAAAGACATCCGTGTACCTAAATGAAGGACCTGAAAACCTTGAAACAAAATCAGCAGAGACCTTGTGAGTCAATTAAACCCCCCCAAATTCAGCCGTTCAAGAGCTGTAGGTGGCTACAGGGCCCAAGCCCACTGCCTCAAGTGTGACCTGGAATTCAGTAAAAGCTTCTCGCAGAAGAGAAAGATGCTTTTTGAAGGAAACTTCAGACCTCACACTTGTAGAAACACTGAATTCCAAGTTAAGGACTTGAGGGGAATGGCAGGCAAAATACCCCTCTTACTGTTCAATTATTAACTCTCCTTTTTTAAGATGTTATTTTTGTTTTTACGATGAGCCCTTGCAATTAAATGTGTGTACATTACATGCAAATACGATGTGACCCCAGTGTGGTGAAGAGCTCCTATAAGAAGGAGGGCAGGGCTTCCCTGGTGGTGCAGTGGTTGAGAGTCCGCCTGCCGATGCAGGGGACACGGGTTCGTGCCCCGGTCTGGGAAGGTCCCACATGCTGTGGAGCGGCTGGGCCCGTGAGCCATGGCCGCTGGGCCTGCGCGTCCGGAGCCTGTGCTCCGCAACGGGAGAGGCCACAACAGCGAGAGGCCCATATACCTCAAAAAAAAAGAAATAAAGAAAGGCGGGCAAGCATGAAGCTGGGGTCAGCTACCGAAAGAACCTGTAGACCTTGTCCTTTTTTTTCTAGAGATCACTGAATACAGAACCAAACATTTTGAAAAGTTAGGCAGGGCTGTCCTTTGCCCTTGGGAAATTCTGTATGTAAATCATCCAAGCCGATTCTGCACAACCTTTAAGGGGATAAGATTTCCTTTACCACACTACAGACCTAGAGTGAGAATTTCTCAAGTTGGAGACACTACAAACAGTAAAATATATGAAGATTTCCATGAAATCATCACCAGGAAACACAAGATATAAGCTTAATTCAAATTTAGTAGTCCTGACACTGAGCAAACGCCTCTGTAGTATTTATTCAAGAAGTCATAAATTCTAATATGTGCTCATGACCTTCTTGAGAGACATAAAAATTAAGGCTTATCAACAGAGTGAGTGAATACATATGAATAATTTCTTTTAAGAAAAGTAGGCAATGTATAAGAAAATAATCTTCAAGGCTAAATCTTAATTGAAAAAACATGTTGGTTAAAATCTGGTTAAAAACAGAATGCTACTAAATTTCTGATAAACTTCCTTTCAAAAATAGCCTGTCAAGTAACAGGCAAAGATTTTCAACAACCTGGCTGACCAATAATCTTGCTAACATTTAAAATAAAACCCTCTAAAATCACTCTTAATTCCCTTCTACAGACTTTTAAGAAAGTGTCTAGCTCTGAAAAAAAATCAAATAATGGAATAAGAAGTGAGGGAAGGACTGAAAAGAAAAGCTAATTAGGTTGGTTCATCCCTGACTTAACTTAGTTAATTGTTTTAAACGAAGCAATACTTTGTAAAGAAGACATGGGCTTCCCTGGTGGCACAGTGGTTAAGAATCCACCTGCCAATGCAGGGAACAAGGGTTTGAGCCATGGTCTGGGAAGATCCCACATGCTGTGTAGAAACTAAGCCCATGCACCACAACTACTGAGCCTGCACTCTAGAGCCCACGAGCCACAACTACTGAGCCCATTTGCCACAACTATTGAAGCCTGCACGCCTAGAGCCCATGCTCCACAACAAGAGAAGCCACTGCAGTGAGAAGCCCGCGCACCACAACGAAGAGTAGCCTCCGCTCGCTGCAACTAGAGAAAGCCCGTGCGCAGCAGTGAAGACCCAATGCAGCCAAAAATAAATAAAATTTTTTTAAAAAAAGAAGACATAGATCATGCTTCTTAAGTAATTACTTAAACTCCTAGAGCACTAATCATTTTATCATTTTATGACCTAAGAAGGGTACTTTGTTATAGTTTCACATTTGGAATCAGGACTAGCCCACAGAGAAAATTATTCAGAAAATAATAAAGAAGAAATCGATCAAAATGACCTAAACAATCAACAGAAGAAACAATGAGTTCATTTTTGGCTTTTGAACTTGCCCCAATAATAACCTTCTATTTTCCAGTGCCATTTAATTTGTAAAGCACTTCCTTTTGCTCATGTTGGCTTAGGAAGGAGACAGAGCATGTGCTGTCTGCATTTAACAGACAAGGAAATGCAAGACCGGAGAGGTTACACGGCTTCCCCTAGGACTGAGTCAGCAAACTCCAGACCATGGACTAAATCCGCTCTTGGCCTTTTTTTTTTGGTCTGGCCTGTGAGTTAAGAATAATTTTCACATTTTGCAAACAGAGTTTATAAGCAAGCGTCACTCATTCGTTTACGCATTACCCATGTCTGGTTCTGTACAACAGCTGAGTAATTGCAGCAGAGACTGTATAGCCCTCAAAGACGAAAATATTTCCTCTCTGGCCCTTTACAGAAAAAGTTTGCTGACTCCCACCTGAGACCCAAAGGTGAGCCATGAGCAGAGCCCAGATTTGGGGGAACCAATCCAGTGATCTTTCTACTCAACCTTTTGCCTCTCCTTAAGCCATGTCACTATGTGGTTCATCCCTGGCATACGTTTGAGGGATAAGAGGAAGTTTACGAAGCATGAATGCAGGTACTTGAGGTAGAAAGAAGGAACCGAGAATGGAGCCAGAGACAGCAAATGAGGAGGAGACAAAGGTACTACTGACTCATTTCCTAGTTTCACAGGTGTGTGAAAGGAGAGGAATTCTGCTCCTGGAAGGGCCATATCCACAGTCTCCCCCATACCTGATTTAGAGTAGTTAAATGATGAGACTGGGGACCGTTTGAGTTGATATTTAGATCAGATTTGAGACCTGGACTTGATGCTGTTTTTAGGGTTAAATCTTTGGGGGATATTAGAATGGGGTGAATGTATTTTGCTTTAAGGCTGGACATTCTTTGGGGGGATGGGGCAGAGGGCAGACTGTACTGGGTTGAACAGTGTTGCCTTGAAATTCATGAAAACCCCAAATCTCAGAAAGTAACTTTATTGGGACATAGGGTCTTTGTAGATATAATCAAGCTATGATGAGGTCATACTGGATTAGGATGGGCTCTCACCCAGTGACTGCTGTCCTCCTGGGAAGAGGGAGGTTTGGACACAGAGAGGAGAACACCATGTGAGCACAGAAATACAGAGGAGAGAGCTCTCTGGGAAGACAGAGTCAGGGACTGGATGGAAGCATCTACAAGCCAAAGGACACCAAGGATTGCCAGCAACCATGAGAAACCAGGAGAGCAGCATGGAACAGAGCCTCCCTTAGAGCCTCCAGGTGGAACCAAGCCCCTTGATTTCAGACTTCCAGGCTTCAGAACTGTGAAGGAAGCAATCTCTGTTTTAAGCCACCAGTTTGAAGTGCTTTGTTATGGCAGCTGGAGGCAACTAATGCAGATTAGTGGGCAAAGGGACATGGCCTTGTGAGAAAGAATTCAGATCAAGAGAGCACAAGAAAGTGGTGCAATGTCAAACTCCATAAAACCTTTTTGTCTGAAATATAAACTCAGAGTTCCTCTAGAAGACCATGAGGGAAAACCAAACAAAAACCCAGGGACCTTGATTACTAAATCTGATCAGGTTTTTACAAACACATGTTGCCAAGATAAGCAGAACTGACTTACACTTGAGCCTTTTCTTCCCAATAGGCCTGTTTACAAAGCCATCCCTAAATTCCAAGCTTTCCCCAGTCACCCCACTATGACTGTGAAAGAAAACGTCTTTTACAAAGGAGGAAAGTAGATTAACTAAAATTACTGCAAGGACGTTCCTGACATACCTTTTCTCTGAAATAATCCTAAATTTCCACAGATGACCTAATTTTTAAAATACTTTGTAAAGGGTGATTTTGTTTTTTTTTAATTGCACGCATTCAAAAAGATATAATGGGGCTTCCCTGGTGGCGCAGTGGTTGAGAGTCCGCCTGCCGATGCAGGGGACATGGGTTCGTGCCCCGGTCCGGGAAGATCCCACATGCCGTGGAGCGGCTGGGCCCGTGAGCCACGGCCGCTGAGCCTGCGTGTCCAGAGCCTGTGCTCCGCAACGGGAGAGGCCACAACAGTGAGAGGCCCGCATACCGCAAAAAAAACACAAAAAAACAAAAAGATATAATGTATATACTCAAAACCAATGTGTAAAGGAATCAGAGTCACTTGTAGAATCACCCAGTGGCTCAGGACGCACCTCTCGTATTACTGGGCATCAGATATACTAAAGACTAATTCTCATCACTAACACCCTCCCCCCTCCCGCCTGTCACACATGCACACACACAGTTTTCAGCGTTAACACTGTTGAAGGTTGAAGCTGTAGGCAAGCTCTATTCCTTCATTTCCTCAAGACCGCGAGGAAATGGTGGTAAAGACACAAGGTTGCAGTCACACTGTAAAGGTACATCTAAAATTTGGTGCATGTTGAGTTTTCCTATGTAATCCAGTCACTGAGTAATAAAAAAAAAAAAATTAGATTGATTGCTCTGAAACTCTTTGTATAATGTACATGAACACAGAAGCCATAAATTCATGATAAAGTTGTCCCTGAGGTCCATACTTAAACCACTATTCTGGCATCTGAGCAGCTAAATTCTTTTCAATTGATCCACAAGAGAATCAGACAGAATTTTTCTCTTTATCATCATGTCATGTTGTAACTTGGTATCAATTAGTTTATTTTATTTATTTATTTATTTATTTTTGCACTACGTGGGCTTCTCACTGTTGTGGCCTCTCCCGATGCGGAGCACAGGCTCCGGATGCGCAGGGCTCAGCGGCCATGGCTCATGGGCCCAGCTGCTCCGCGGCACGTGGGATCCTCCCGGACCAGGGCACGAACCCGCGCCCCCTGCATCGGCAGACGGACTCTCAACCACTGCGCCACCAGGGAAGCCCGGTATCAATTATTTTAAAGAACCTCTATCATTTAGATTCTTAATGAACTTATACATAGTATTTTCCTATGGATTTACATTCCAATACACCATAGAAAATATTTGTCTCCTCCTCCCACCCTCCTGCCTCATTTTTTTCCTGTAGTCTTAAACAGATATGTATTTTAAATAACCCATGGTGACAGGAAAGCAAATGGCAACTTCATACCATTACTTTATGAGAGTCCTCTGCTAGTTGAGACACAAGCATTACCCTTCATAAATCATCACTTAGCTCCTAAGAAGGGCTAGCTCCGAAAACAAATAAACAAAGCCCACTGACTTCTTTGAGTAGTCTGCAGGGCATTTTCCTAAGACTGGGAATTCTTAAAAAGTTGGCCATTGTAAACCCAAGATCTCCACTGCTCCAATGAAGAAATTAACCAGGTATCTTTGCTGAAAGAGGAGATGTATATGTATGTCTTCCTTTTCTCAGCATCTGAAAAATGTCACCAGAATGACTACCCACATTTCTGAATTGCTGCACACTGGGCAGCACCCCACTACCACTATGCCAGAGCTTCTGCAGAAATAAGACTGCAGCGCTGTTCCTAAATTCATCACACTCCTCTGGAGTATCTCTACCCCAGAGTCTGAGTTCAAGAGCTTCTTTTGGCCTCTGACGGAAGCACGCAGTAAATCCTTTAGTTCAGATACATATGCTAACCAGAGGAGGATAGCATGCATTCACAAATGGGTCCAACACTCTTAAGCATGTTACCTTATTCTGTTCACACATGTACTGTATCCTCAGGGTATCCATGGCTCTGATCATGGCTTGCATGGCGGTGAATATGTTTTGATAAACTAGCTTCGTGAACCCCTTTCTGTCTTCGTCGCTGTAACCAGACCCATGTATGATTCTCATTTGCTTGATAAAGGTGCTTTTGCCACTTTCTCCAGTTCCTAATAAGACAAAACAAGTGAAAAACGCAGTCAGCAGTCTTTCACAGGATCAGAGTGAGAAAGAAAGTACCTCCTGGCAGTGTTGGTCAATATGAGGATTAGTAAATTGATGGGGGTGGATTTGGAAAGGGCTTGCGAATGCTTATGCAAGTTGAGGCTGCAGGTAGTGCCATCCTAAACCCCTGGGCAGAGGGGTCCCCACCCTGGACCCTGTGCTTTAGAAGTCCACAAATATCTCTCTCTCTCTCACTCACACACACACACACACACACACACACACACACAATTTATTAAGGACACATGAGTGTCCATGTCACTTGGAGTAATCCTAAACATCAGCTCTTGTGACTAACACGGTTTAGGCCCCAGGGAACTGCTCCCCGACATCCCTTGCCCTATGACCTCAAAACAATTGGCATCCGTGTCTGAAAGCCCCAAACATTCGAGGGTTTCCCCACTGCTAATACCAGCCATGGCAGCGATGGGGGCTGCTTCAGAGTGCAGGGAGGGTTTGAGCAGCAGAAACACCTGGATGTGAGAAAAGGCTAATTAACTTGTCAATTCCTTTCTTTCAAATACATGAATACAATGGATCCTCGCACAATGAAGCACCATCCCTAGCTGTACCAAATGTCTATATTCTTCCCCCTCCTCATATTCCAATTTGTAGTTCAGGAGGTCCTCCAAACTCACAACACTTGCACATGGCAGCCAAGGAACATTTTACAACATCAAACCATTCCTACTGCTCTTAAATTTGCATAGATGTCCAGATAATATGTGTGAAACATGATGCCAGGGCTTTACATTAATATTAGACTGAGATATTGTTTGAATAGACAGGAAAAGTTGCAGCGTAAGTGACAGACATTTGTGTGATGGAATTAAAATATTTTCTTTCTAATTTTTTTGTGATAAAGATAATTTATCTAAGAGATCCCATTACCATGTTTGGAACATAATATACTATATCTATGGTTCATTTTCAAATCCAAGTATTGCTTTAAAGAAGTTTTTTTTAACAATTCAGGTGGATATGATCTCAGTAGGGCAAAGTTTCTTCAAACTGGAATTAATGAAAATGATCTCAGAACTAAAATCACTCAATAAAAGTTGGATTCTTCAAATGGATGAACTGCATATATATGAATATATATACAGTATATATTCAATATACCTGTTATAAAAAAGTCATCTAACAGCATTTCTATTAAAACAACACGAATTGCATGAAAATCTTAATTAAAATAATATAATTCATGATTTTACTATAAAGGCCAAAAATTATGAAATAGGAAATGATGAATTATAAAATATTTTATTACATATCCACATCTCATTGACCCAACAGAATACCCAGACAGTGCAGTTATAGTTAAATTCAATCATCTTTGGTACTTTGTTGGCTCTTAGTCATATTAAAAACCGTAGTTGTACATATCTTTCTCGACATTTTAGTTATAAAGAGATGATTGTCATGGTAAGAGGATAGAACACATTAATAATGGTTTGTTGGCTTGATTATTGCCTGTAACCATTTATACTTATGGGATGTGGGTCACCATCTGTACTCTCGCCGGGTGCCCTGTGAACATCAGGCCCCAGAGAAACATCTAGGGGACTCGAACAGTTTTTCCAGGTGAATAATTGAGACAACTCTTAGCATTTGATAAGATCTTTCCTTGTAAGGAAAAAAAAACAATGTTCCTTCAGGTTGATCTTTTCAAAACACAAACCTGCTTTTCTATGTGTCTCCCTATCCTCAGCTCAAAACCCTCAATGGCCTCCCCTCAGCTCAGGAAGAAAGACAAAACTCTACTATGGCCAACAAGGCCGCGTGGTCTGGCGCCTCCATCTTTGTCAGTCTCTTCTCACAACACGCTTTCCTTGTCTCTCTGCACTCTAGCCACACTGGCCTCCTCGTTGCAGCCTTGGCTCATGCTTCGCACGTTCCTGGGATGGTCTTCCTTCATCCCTCTCACTGCTGCTCTTCACCTAGACTGATCTGCCTGATGAGGTCAAGTCCCCAGAACTCTAGGTTCTCAGGGTACCATGAACTTCTGGTTGGAGCACCTGTTCCAGCTGCACTTTTTTTTTTTTTTTTTTTTGCGGTACGTGGGCCTCTCACTGTTGTGGCCTCTCCCGATGCGGAGCACAGGCTCCGGATGCGCAGGCTCAGCGGCCATGGCTCACGGGCCCAGCCACTCCACGGCATGCGGGATCTTCCCGGACCGGGGCACGAACCCGTGTCCCCTGCATCGGCAGGTGGACTCCCAACCACTGTGCCACCAGGGAAGCCCTCCAGCTGCGCTTTTGCCCATTAATGTCATTCTTCCTTTGACATATGCCTCCCCTACCAGCCTGTAAGTTTCATAAGGGGAGACAGGGCCATATTTGTTTTTATTCACACTGCCTCCCCTTGGGCCAGGGATAATGCCTTACACTTGGCACAAGCTTATTAAGCTTTTATAAAATTGTGATAAAATACACACAGCAAAATTTACCATCTTCATTATCTGTAGGTATACAGTTCAGAAGTGTTAAGTATATTCACATTGTTGTACAATCTCAGAACCCTTTTCATCCTGCAGAACTGAAACTCCATACCCATTAAACAACTCTCCAGTCCTCCCTCCCCCCAGCCACCTTTCTACTTTCTGTTTCTAAGAATCTGACCACTCTGGGTACCTCATATAAGGGGAATCACACAGTATTTGTCTTTTTGTGACTGGCTTATATCACTTAGCATAATACCCTCAAGGTTCATTCATGTTGTAGCCCGGGACAGCATTTCCTTCCTTTTTTTTTTTGAAGACCCTGATTATTTTTTTTTTATTTATTTAAATTTATTTATTTTTGTCTGTGTTGGGTCTTTGCTGCATGCGGGCTTTCTCTAGTTGCAGCGAGCGGGGGCTACTCTTCATTGTGATGTGTGGGCTTCTTATTGCAGTGGCTTCTCTTGTTGCAGAGCACGGGCTCTAGGCACACGGGCTTCAGTAGTTGTGGCACCTGGGCTCAGTAGTAGTGGCTTTGCGGGCTCTCGAGTGCAGGCTCAGTAGTTGTGGCACACGGGCTTAGTTTCTCCACAGCATGTGGGAATCTTCCAGGACCAGGGCTCAAACTCGTGTCCCCTGCACTGGCAGGCGGATTCTTAACCACTGTGCCACCAGGGAAGCCCTCCTTCCTTTTTAAATCTTGAATAATATTATTGAATTGAAAGTATTTTTTGAATACATGATAGTGATAAGGAATTCATCCAATCTTAGCTGCCTTCACTATCCACTAATAGGAAAAGAGGTGGCTCATCCTCTCTCAACCACCCAGTGTGCTATGTGGGTAGCAGTGACCTCAACCACGGCAGGAACCACCATAAAAATGGCCAAGCAGGAGCCTTATCCTGATTCTGTGACCCTTTCCTGGTACTCCCCAGTCCTAATCATGGTGACTGTTAGAGAGTCACACTGTGCCTGGTACTCTACACACATTATCTCCTTTGATCCTCACAACCAACCCACGAGGTATGAACTATTACTGTCATCTTTATCGTACAGATGAGAAACCTGGGGCTCACACTGTTCAGTGATCTCTGCAAGTACACACTGTCAGCAAGAGAAAGAGGGGATTTACTCAATCAGACTCTACTATCAGAGAAGAACATTGGGATCATGACCAAATGGACTTAGTCATACTGGTCTAATGAGGACAGATGGGAAGTTCACAGCCACACACTGAACCCTAAGCCCAGGCACATGCCCCATCTTGCAGGCGCACACTGTTGGGGCATGAAGAACCACCTCCTGACAGGTGAGTGTCCTCACAACCTCACAAGCCTCCCTGTTGCCTTACTTCTGCCTCCAGAGACGGGAAAGGTGGGTGCTGTCTTCCCAGGTCAGAGATGAGGAAACTGTGAGTCAGCAAACAGGACAAAGCTGATGCAAATTCAGAGCTGTGGCTAGCAACTGGGCTGCTAAAGCCTTAGCCTTCAAGGTTCAACACAAATAACACCCCCCTAAAGGAATTTTCTTCCCCTTCATCCCCCCAACAGTTAGGCTTTCCCCCTTTAAGCTCTCAAAGTGCCTGTGGACACCCCAGTGGGGCCCATCTCCTAACTGCTTGTTTGCAGATATATCTCTTGCTACACCCTAAGTCCAGGAAGGGTAAGGCTTGGGAGTCATGCATTTGGGTACCACGAACACTGTGCCTGTCATATAGTCAGCACTCAAAAAATGACTAAATGAAGGAATGAATAGAACAAACATGAGAAGTCAGTTTTCCCCCATTGGTCTTATATCGCAGACAACTGCAGAAAAGTGAGATATGAATTGTCAAAAGATGACTGTGATGAGACCAGTTTCATGATGACTCTTGGCTGCCAAGACCTCGTGTGACAACTAAGGACCTGTGGGAAGACCCTATACAGTCAGAGCTTGGTCCAGAATCCTGAATCAGATTAGATCTCCGCTCTCGCAGAATCCTGGGGTTCCCTGCATCTCCTCTATGATGCTGCCACGCTTGCTTCTATTCCACCCCGGCAAGGTTGACCCTGGGTCCAGTGCTACCTTATCCCAAGTGAAGGTTAATACTTCCACATTCTACATACCACGAAGCTGACGTGAACGGAGAGATTATGTAATTATCATGAGGCACCTGGGATTTGGGCCCTCTTAAACCAGAAAAATCATCCAAGACTCACCCCAAAGTTCTATACCAAGGTAGGGGATCTTTTGCATTATAAAGACCATTCACTTACAAAAGGTTAAAGCCAACCCCACCAGCACTCCCAAACACAGAAACACGTTTAAAAAGTCCTTGATTTTGCTTTTGGACATGGAAGATTTTGAAAAGGTTAAAAATGATTTTAAAGATTAATAAAAAGATGATATAAATGTATTTGATCAATAACAATATTTTAAAATGTTCTTCAATTCTACTAATATATTGTGGTTATTTGAAGAATAAAAAACCAAACATAGTGCAAAAAAAAGGACAGGTTAAAGGCAAAGAAGAAAGATTGAAAGACACACACCACCTGGGGCTGAGGGCAAGAGAGCAAAGAGACTCGGTGGGCTGGGGGCAGGGGTGAAGGATCCTTTCCCTCTCATTTAAGCCTCAACACAACCCAGTTAGTATCTTCTTTTTCCAGAAGGGAAACTGAATATCAAAAAGATTAGATAGTTTATTTAATCTCTGTCCAAGGTCAAAGTCTGTCCAAGGTGACTCAGCTTGGAAGTGTTTGTTGAGTCTTGGGTCTAAATCTGGGTCTCTGTTGGTACATGCACTTCCCATGATAACACCATGTGCTAGTTTTACACTGAGTGTTTCCCCAAATAAATAGCCAAGTCACACCCTTCTATCAGCTAAGCACTGTCTTCACCTGGTTCTGAGACTCCAACACTTGGAACTTTATCTTTAATTCTTCAGAGCTCTGCTCTAAATGGGATAGTTCCAACAGCAGATGGGGGCTGAGGTGGGAGAGGGGGTGGAAACACGAGACGTAAGTCAGTCTCTGCAATGACAGCTGTGACCAGGACTAGAGGGACCAGTAAACTCAAGCTAAGGATCTGAGCTGGGTTTCTGTCTGGATGATCTGTCCATTGATGTAAGTGGGGTGTTAAAGTCCCCCACTACTATTGTGTTACTGTCAATTTCTCCTTTTATTATCTGTTAATATTTGCCTTTATATTGAGATGCTCCTATGTTGGGTGCATATATATTTACAATTGTTATATCTTCTTGGATTGATCCCTTGATCATTATGTAACAGTCTTTTTTTTAAAAAAATTATTTATTTTTGGCCGTATTGGGTCTTTGTTGCTGCACGCGGGCTTTCTCTAGTTGTGGCGAGCAGGGGCTACTCTTCATTGCAGTGTGCAGGCTTCTCATTGCTGTGGCTTTTCTTGTTGCGGAGCACGGGCTCTAGGCACACAGGCTTCCATAGTTGTGGTGCACGGTCTTAGTTGCTCCGTGGCATGTGGGATCTTCCCAGACCAGGGATCGAACCCATGTCCCCTGCACTGGCAGGTGAATTCTTAACCGCTGCGCCACCAGGGAAGTCCCAACAGTCTTTATTTTAAAGTCTATTTTGTCTGATATGAGTATTGCTACTCAGCTTTCTTTTGATTTCCATTTGCATGGAATACCTTTTTCTATCCCCTCACTTTCAGGCTGTATGTGTCTCTAGATCTGAAGTGAGTCTCATGTAGGCAGCATATATACGTGTCTTGTTTTTGTATCCTCACTTCTTCTAAACAGAAACTCAACAGACATTGAGCACAACTGTTCATTTATTCCACACACAAGAAAAATCTAAATGATATGATTTTTAGAACGAAAATTATTGATGATTGGAAGAATAGGTGACTTAGCTTTGACATCCCTCCTAACTGTGTATTAGAATGTGTGGTTTGGGCCAGTCAGTAGCACAGGTCCACTCTGCTTTGTTTCTTATCTCTTTGTGAGAACTTTCTCACTGGCTCTTCCACAAAATCAACATGCTGGTGGACGGCACCTCCACAGACTCTGCAGATAGCGGGAGAACTGAGCCCTCACTCTGGGAGCAGCATTCTGGTTCACAGGGTGGGTGGGGGGAGCCGTGGCTTGGAAGGCAAACTTTGGTATTAAGTGACCAAGAGATTTAATCAGATGAGACAAAGGGGGACAGGGGAGGGAACCACAGGCCAGAAGGACTTTTGCTCCTGGACCCAATGCTATTAAAATACAGAGCAGGGAAAGGAGCAAAATTACAATTCCATCTCTAGATTCTGTTCCAGATATAAATAAGGGAAATGCCTCTTCTCTTCCACTTAGTCTTTGCTTCACTTTTTCATACTTTGGGGGAAAAAAAAAAAACCAACGATGGGTTATAAGTACTTTAAAACTTTCGTTATCATTAAGAGCCTACTAGTTTCAAGTTCTTATTTATCACCATCCTACTACAAATGTGGTCTGAAATAAAATCAGGGGGTAACCTCTGAGTAAGGCACCCTGGATGGTAACAGATTTCTCCGAGGGCCTGGTTCACCTTCCCTGCTTTTGTGCCCACTGACCTCCAGGCAGGAGACCAACCTGCTTCTCACTAAGCCTCTCATACTCCCCTGAGTCTCTCACTGCAATGCTCTTCCAGGATCCTGTGTCTCCCCTCGCCTTAAATGTGAGTTACTTCCTTTTCCAGCATACATTGCTCAGTAAGTGGTTAATCCGCACTTACGAGGCTTGCTACTCGGGTGTGGTTGGCACACATGGATAACCTGTGTTCTATTTAAGTGAAAGCTCACCTCAGCAGGCTTCCTGTGTCCGTGGGTGGTGGGTGTGCACTCTGCAGGACTGGGAGCTTTCCTCCAGGAGGCTTGTTCTTGGCATTCACTTACCAGTGTTTCTCCAAACTCCATTATTTCCGTACTTACCTTGCTATTTTTATCATATCCATGTACCATCTGCATGATTATAGAATATTAAAAATTTTTTATTTAAATAAGCTTCTTATGTAAGGAAACATGAAATGTTATGAGTAAAAAACCAGGTTTCCATGGGGAATCAAACGAAATATTTGATTAATTAAATATTATCATAAGACTTTGGTGATATTCCAACTACAAACATCTGGTCTATCCCCCAGTGATGTGGGTATTTCTTCTTGGAAAGTAAAGAGGACAATAATTGGTGTATATTACGTGAAATGTACTCTTTTACTCTCCATCCTTAAAGGAGCTTTCCCCCTCTTTCTCTTGAGAGGCTTCTGAAATTCTACCCAGGAACCTCACACACATACAAAAAAACTGAGGGTTGAAACTGATGTAACTAAAACGGGTTCAGAAAAATGGCTTAGCACTAAAATTCTAAACTCTGAGATTTGAGAAAGCAGTCTGAGGTTCAAGTTTCAGCTTAACACTCAGAAAGACGCCTGGGGAGGAAAAAAAAAGTTGCTTTTTAGGAGCCAGGAGAGAACAGAGACCAAAGCAAAGAGGACTTTCCAAGTGATAGACCAAGCACATCTAAACAGAAAGCCAATTGTTCTAAAGTTTACCTATAATCTTTAGTCAAGACCGCCTCCCTGAGAGTCAAAGGGAGGAGCTGATAAAGCTTCTCAGATGGGCAAAGCCAACTCCAATAGTCTGTGATGTTTTCTGAAACCATCTGGGAGAAGCCACTGTGTTTCAACTCAGTTTTACAGAAGACGATGTATGTAAATAGAACAGAAATGGGGACACAATTCTGTACGTTGGTGTAAATGACTTATGAGACCAACGGGCAGAAGAGGGTATGGACACATTCTGATGTGACTGGCAGGTTGGCTCTACGGGGCCTTATTTCTCTTGTTTCCTCGTGTCTTTGGAGCCTAAAACAGAGCGCATAGTAGGAACCTAATAAATATCTGTGCTTCGGTATTCACTGACTAAGACAACAAGGATGATCAGGGTTTGGGAAAGCAATAGGAAGAGGGTTTGCCTGGTCAAGAGAAGACTCAGGACTAAATGGACAAGACTGTTGAGTGACAAAGCAGCCTCACACAGGAGCAGGCGCACGGCCACTTGCCGTTTCCGATGAGGACCCACGGGCCCCGGGGCCAGCCACACACACAGGCTCAGGTTCTGCATCAGAGTTTCCTGGTAGTGGGGTACATGAGTTAGGAAAATGCCTTTTGGAATCTTTAAGCAGGAGAGGTTCTTAGTAGCAAAGAGGGTGGCCCAGAGGAGAGTGCCTGGATTTGGGGGCACTCTGCTTGGTCCCCTATAACTCACAGCTGACCTTGGGCAGCAGCCACCCCAGGTGGCGGGAGTTTCTGCACCTGTGAGTGCTGAAATCCTGGTACTTGTTATTCTAAAGATACTGATTTATGAGAGAATCTGGCTAACATTGGGGAAAATTCCAAATGATCCCTTACTGCTATGGTGAGAATGTTTGTGTCCCCACCCCACCTCATAAGGCTGAGAACCTTATGCCCAAAGAGACGGCATTAGGAGGCCTTTGGAAGGTGATTAGGTCATGAGAGTGGAGCCCTCATGAATGACATTAGTACCCTTATAAAGAGAACCCAGAGAGCTCCCTTGCCCCTTCTACCATATGAGGCCACCAGGAGACGTCTGCAGTCTGGAGATCAGCTCTCATCAGAACTCAACCTTAATGACACCCAGATCTTCAACTTTCAGCCTCCAGACTGTGAGAAATACACCTCTGTTGTGTATGAGCTACCCAGTCTGTGGTATTTCATAGCAGCCTAAATGAACTAAGACATCTACCCAAGTGCAATCCAATGGAGGGAGGGATACTCAATAAAAATGCAGGTTCCCGGCTCCTCCTCAGTTCAAGTCTGACTCACCCTTGCAGGAGCCTGGCATTATGCATTTTAACCAGAGCTCCAAGGGTTCTGATGCACTCAGTCCATGGACTGGTTGGGAAACACTTCTCCAGGCTCTCCCAAGGGGAACCTCTACTAATGTAATCTACCTGGGACTGGAATGCTCAAATTTTTACATCATGTTCAGTTTAGCCAATGGGATTTTATACAAAGTTCCAATTTCATTTCTGCATGAATAAAATATCTCTGTTTTTCAATTTCCAGAGGGGAAACATTTTGAAGGTGCCATAAAGATTCACTTATTCAAGTCAGTCCTCCCCAATCCCCATATCACCATCACAATCATGTCATCTTCCCCAGCCTCTGCTCTTGCAAACAGAAAATGTGCTATTTTTCACCATAAAAGGAGAAGTGGCAATGTCCTAGGCATCATAGAACTGGAAACAACTGGACACAGAGTTCACGGCTGCTCTCTCAACAAAAGAGGTAAGTACAAGACTTTTGAAACAAAAAGGAAAAGCTGAAAGAACTTAAGTGATGAGGCTCAATAGACAGTTTGAGATTTTTTTTTTTTAAAAAGAAGCCAACACTAAAACAATGGAGCAGAATTCAAGATGCTGTATCATATTTTATAGTCCTTTTGTTTCATCAGTCTACAAAATCATTTGCATTGACTCACCAAGAAAAGCAGCAATGCCAAGTATTTCCTGCCACTTTCTGTCTTTGAGTCTCATTTTGACCAAGATGGTATTTTCAAGTCCAACTTGATTTCTGAGCAGTTCTTATATCAGGCAAAGCCAAAAGATCATGCTAACAACTTTCAATCACAAAGATTTTCTGAATAAATGTTTTTCTAATTTGAAGTATCAAACATAA
>RJWK010002846.1:51642-67819 GCA_004363435.1 Platanista minor
AAAAAAAAAAAAAAAAAAAAAAGTTCAAATGCAAGGAGACAGCAAGGCTACTTTTTACTCTAAATTAATTTGAGTTATTTACCTACACAACCAAATTTCTGTAGTTTGTTAGAAATGTGGTATTCGTAAAAAATTCAATACAAATATTCATCTTAGAATTAACTGCTTTATGTCAGGAAACGGTTGTCATTAATTGACATGCATCTCTTGTATGTAGTCAACATGATCCAGAGATCTTTGTTACTAGCCAGACATTCTAACTGACCCTTCCACAAAGAGTTACAAAATTTTGCTTGTTCTGAGTCAATAGCTGGTCTGTATACTTCCCGGAAAAGTAACAATATACAGAATCTTAAGAAACAAATGCCTGTTAGTGATAAAACTCTACTTTGGAAAATGCTGAGGACATCAATTACTTTTCCCTAAAAATGAATAAACCACACAAAGGATAGGGAGGAACCTATTCAAATAATCTCTGTGGTTTACAGCTAAAATATTAGCAATCCTTTTCGAAGTAAAACTCATTTCACTTATAAGGAGGGTCAAGAGATCACTTTCTGCTCTATGACTCTAACTCATAATTGTTTTATTTTCTAAAAAGACAAATTGTAAGCATTTTCATAAATGATTTTAGAACCTTCCACAGTTCACTGCTCTTCCTGAAAACTGACATTTCCCTCATTCTTACAGAAATGTTTACCAAGAAATCATACCACCAGGGCGCTGATAATACTTTAGCCTCTCAACCTTTGAAAGGATATGAGGAATCATATGACCCCGGAATGGTCAACACAGGGAGGAGTCTAAAATAAGAACTTGTTCCTTCACAAGTTATGATTGTCTAAAAGCTGAATTTTTGCTCATGCTGAAAAAGAATAGGAGGAAGGATACAGCAAAGACAAAAATTACTTAAAGGAAAAGAGGAAGCTCTAAAAAGATAGGATGGACTTAAAATCTTCAAACCTCAATAAGGGCAGGCAAGGAGACAAGATATCTATTTCAAAATACTAAAGCATCTTTCTGAAACACGGAGAGTATCTGACCCACCCTTCTATCCATCCTCCTCCACTCCAAAGATAAATTTAAATGAAAGTAAGTTAAATTGTAGTTAAACAAAAGTAGACACTAGTGCAATTAAATGCAGGTTCAGGTTAAGAATGAAAGCACAGAGAATTCCAAAACCGTGGGAATTTAAAAGTACCATGCACTATCATCCACTTTGGATGGTTTTCAAAAAAATTGTTCTCTTGAAGTCCTTCTCACCATTCTGGCAGAATATGAAATTAGTTTTATTCAGATTTAAGTACAGTAAACCCCTACGTCCCCATCCATGGTTTGAATTTCCGCAGTTTCAGTTACCTGTGGTCAACGGTGGTCTGAAAATATTAAATGGAAAATTCCAGAAATAAATAATTCTTAAGTTTTAAATTGCACACCCTTCTAAGTAGCATAATGAAAGCTTGCACCATCTCATTCTGTCCTGCCTGGGACGTGAGTCATCCCTTTATCCAGCACATCCCATCCATTAGTGACTTAGTAGCTATGTGGTTATCAGATTGACTCTCTGGTTATCGCAGTGCTTGTGTTCAAGTCACCCTTTTTTTTACTTAATAACGGCCCCAAGGCGCAAAAGTAGTGATGCTGACAATTTGGATATGCCTGTGAGAAGTCATAAAGTGCTTTCTTTAAGAGAAAAGGTAAAAATTCTCAACTTAATAAGAAAAAAAAAAAACAACATATGCTGAGATGGCTAAGATCTATGGAAAGAATGAATCTTCTATCTGTGAAGTTGTGAAGAAGGAAAAAGAAATCCATGCTAGTTTTGCTGTTGCATCTCAAACTTCAACAAGTTATGGCCACACTGTGTGATAAGTACTTAGTTAAGATAGAAAAGGCATTAAGTTTATACAATATTTTGAGAGAGGGACCACATTCACATAACCTTTATTATAGTATATTATTAGAATTGTTCTATTTTATTATTAGTTATGTTGTTAATCTCTTACTGTGCCTAATTTATAAGTTAAACTTTATCATAGGTATGTATGTATAGGAAAAAACATAGTGCATATATATATATATATATATATAGAGAGAGAGAGAGAGAGAGAGAGAGAGAGAGAGAGAGAGAGAGAGAGGGAGGGAGAGAGGGAGAGAATTCAGTACTATGTGTGGTTTCAGGTACACACTGGAGGTCTTTTATATTTATCTATTTATGCATTTATTCGGCTGCACCGGGTCTTAGTTGCGGCACGTGGGATCTTCGTTGCCACGTGTGGGATCTTTAGTTGCGGCATGCAGACTCTTAGTTGCAGTATGTGGGATCTAGTTCCTGGACCAGGGATCGAACCCAGGCCCCCTACATTGGGAGTGAGGGGTCTTAACCACTGGACCACCAGGGAAGTCCCTCCACTGGAGGTCCTGGAATGTATTCCCCCATGGATAAAGGGGGACTACTGTAGACATCCAAAAAGGTGTATGGTATCTTTCAGCAGCACTGTGATCAAAATATGTGAATTTACCCTTAAAGGTCCAGTTCAAGAACACATGGGTTAAGTAATACCAAGACATTGGCAATGTGGTATCAACCACGTAAAACTCAGGTCCTGTCATTTTTGCCTTCCTTTCTCTATCCCAGGAGGCCAGCTGGCTCCCAGGCCAACTCATCCATCTTATCGCACTGTTCCACCATCGCTTTTACCATGAATGCCCCTGCATTCCCAGGTAGAAAGATTCATTCTCTTCTTCTTGGTCCTACTGTATCTTTACATACCATTATTACAGCCTTGTCATGATGTTTATATGCCTTCCCATTAGTCTGTGATGTTCCTTAGATTAGGAACTCTCTTCCCTACCTTTGAACCCCAGCACCTTGGACAACACCTCCCCTAGAGTAGGTGCTCACTAACTGTCTGAATATTTGAAGAATTCCCTAATACCACTTTCCTTAGCATTCCTCAACTAATCACCAAAAAACCTTGGACTCTTTCCTACCATTTAATTCCCAGGGGCCTTTCCCAATGTAAATGAAATATATTCTCCTGCTTTAATTCTTCTCTCAGTCCCCAAAACAACAAACAATTTTGTGCCAACTCAGAAACTTGAGTTCTCATCCAATGGTCTTCATTATGGCTTCACCCTCTGAAAGAAAGAAGTTTCTTTTTTGGTGTACAGCTGTGACTCAAGTAACATCACAGTCTAATTCAGGATGTGCTTAGAGTCATTCCAGTCATTATTTATTCAGCATATATTGAGTGCCTGGGCTGAGCTCTCATTCTAAGGAATGAGTCTCCACCTCAGTGGGGAAGGCCAACTCTGTCATTTCCTTTCCTCCAGCCCAAGATCCATTTGAGCCTCAGTCTTCCCAGAACCATGAACTCCAGGATGGCTAAGACAAAAACATCTGGTCAAGAGTTTTTCAATATATCTCTTACTGATATCCAAAAAAATTACTTAAATATATATATATATATATATATATATATATATGCATATATAATTTCCAAGTGACAACCTAATGATTCATGAGTAATACTAATCTCTAGCCCCACTCATCAAGATCTCTTTGGGGGAAGATGTTTGCAAAAACAGGCTGGACCCCTCTCTCCAGGGTGGGTTAAAATGACCAGGATGACCATATCGTCGTCTTTTTTTTTTTTTCTTGAAATATAGTTGGTTTACAATGTTGTGTTAATTTCTGCTGTACAGAAAAGTGATTCAGTTATACAAATATATATACATTCTTTTCTTCAATATTCTTTTCCATTATGGTTTATCACAGGATATTGAATATAGTTCCCTGTGATCTACAGTAGGACCTTGTTGTTTATCCATTCTATACATAATAGTTTGAGGATGACCACATCTTCTGATTGTCCAGGACCAGCCTTAGTTTACACTGGTTGTCCTGAGGTAATTATTAATAGTATCCTTTCTCATTCTCAAAAGTGTCCTGGTTTGGATAATAAAGTATATGGTCACTCTCAGTATAACTCTGCCATATTGGGGTTGTCAGACATTTTACAGCCTCCTCCGGCATTACGACACTAATTTACTGCTTAAACATACAGCTTCAGATAAGAAAATCAATAACCAACCAGCTTTTTCTTTCCATAAACCTCCACCTTAACAACAACAACAACAACAAACAGTTTTTCAGTAAGACAATTATGGGAGTTGCTAACATGTTTCTCATATGGGAAGGATGTACTCTTTGACTTTGCTGTAAAACCAGCTGAACAACATAACCCAAGTAGCTGCTTTGTTACAGACAGTGGGAAAACGTACGCAAAAGAGGTCACTTCAACTAAAAGAAATCTGTATATGATAGCTAGTATTTGTATTAATTATATCTCCAGTGACCCACCTACGGGAAAAAAAAACTTTCCACTAACAGCCAATTTGATGTCTCTTCTAAGGCTGTAATTAAACATATAAAAGAAATTCTGTTGTTACAGGGAAAAAAAGAGACAAATAAGCTCTCTCTTTTTTGTTCCATCAACACTGGGATGCCTTTGCTGGGATAATAACTAAGGGACAGTCCTCCAAGATGTGGGTAAGCAAAGGAGAATGATTTGAGGATTATTTTCATTTTACCCCAATGATACAGATAAGTTCTTATAGTCTTTTCTTTGGAATGATGGAGAAAGCAGTATAGAAAAATAAGTAAAGCCAAGCACTCCATTTGGGGTTGAGTACTTTTTCTTGGAGTAAAGGGACTATCCTTGTTGGAATCTGAAATTTGTAATATGCTAGAAAGCTGTTTGACCTTAGACAAATTACTTAAACTCTCTGAACCTCAGTTTCCTCATCAATTAAGTGGGCAGAATAAGACTGTAATAGGCAAGAACAAATTTTATACCATATTAGATCGGTTCCCTTTCCTGTGCTTAGTCATTCTGGCTCTGCACCTTTTGTAAAAGAATGTTGCCTATAGCATGAAATATACAGGCTAGCCTAGTCTCAGGGCTCTGACCTTTAAGAGTCCATTCATATGGAGATAAAAAGTTGCAGAACAGAGAATAACATTTGTCTTGTTGGAGGTTTACAGGAACATCATGACCTGATCTATGTGGACAGATGGGAGAACAAAGGATTCCAACACTAAGAAGTTTGCAATGACAAACCACATCCCTCCCTCACCTTGTCTTTAAAAACGCTTTGCTGGGACTTCCCTGGTGTTCCAGTGGTTGAGGACTTCACCTTCCAATGCAGAGGGTGAGGGTTCGACCCCTGGTCAGAGAGCTAAGATCCCACGGGCCTCGTGGCCAAGGGAACAACACACAGAGCAGAGGCAGTGTTGAGGCAAATTCAATAAAGACTTTAAAAATGGCCACATCAAAAAAAAAAAAAAAATCTTTAAAAAAATAAAAAATAAAATAAAAACGCTTTGCTGAAACCCTTCGAGGAGTTTGGGGCTTTTTGGGAACGAGCCACCCGTCTCCTTGCATGGCCCGGAAATAAACCTTTCTCTGCTCCAAACTGCGACGTTTTGGTTTGTTTGGCCTAACTATGCGTCGGGCACAAGATCTTATTATGTTCAGTAACAATACCATTCCTATCATCATTTGTTGTGAGAATTAAAATTGCTTTAATTCTAGAAAGCAGAATTCAAATATTAATTATTATGATGAGTGATAATTGCGGAAGTAGAGAGGAAGAAGGAAATGTAATGGTTTGGAAGACTGAATGCATTTGCAAGAGAGGGTTAGAAGCAGGAATTACAACCTTTGAGACCAGGAACTCGGTGGCATTTCTAATAACAATGAGGAAGTTAGAAGTGGTGCGTGTATTTGTTTCCTAGGCTGATGTAACAAAGTGCCACACACTGGGTGGCTTAAAACAATAGACATTTATTCTCTCACCAGAGGCTCTGAAAGAGAATCTGTTCCTTGCTTCTCTCCTAGCTTCTAGTGGTGGCTAACAGTCCTTGATGCTACTTGCTCTGAAGCAGCGTAACTCCAATCTTTGTCTTCACATGGCCATCATTCTTCTGTGTGTGTGTGTGTGTGTGTGTGTGTCCAAATTTAACTCACCTTATAAGGACACCAGTCAGAATGGATTTGGGGCCCACCCTAATCCAGTAGGACCACATCTTGGCTTGATTACATCTGCAAAGACGCTATTTCCAAATAAGCTCACATTCATAGGTTCCAAATTCATCATGAATTGGGGGAGCACCCTGGTTAACCAGTGCAGTGCCTGTTTGGGAAAGGTGATCACAGGCTCACACTCAGAGAAAGTTGATATACTAATTACTGGTAGGATTTTACAGCAATGAATAGACTAACGGGGATTCCTCTATGTTTTCCAAACAGAGCAAACTTTTAATACTTCTAGTATGAAAGGGGAAAGGGCTCTTCATGCTTTCCACTTGTCTTAACCATCATTTGGACTGTTTGCAGGATCCTAAAGAATTTTCTCTTTACAGCTTTTCCCCTCCCACTTATTTTGTATGTGAAGCACCCTCCATAACTCAAGTTACTTTATTAGGTGTAACTGTGGGTGAGCAATTAAGTTTCTGCATCAGTGTGGCAACATCACTTTAATGTCATCAGCAACAACCCCAGAAGTTTAGAGTCAGGGATTGCATTCCTATTTTGTTTGGTCAGCACATTGTTCAGCTTTTTACTTTTAATGTCTTTTGCTGGGGCACACATTCACTAGTTACACACAAATGTGCCCACAGTCTCTCCCTAGGTCCCACTGCCTTGTATCTGGTCCAGTCACACATTAATGGTACCCGTGGGAGACCTGGGAGCACAAGGTTGCCAGCCCTGATCTCCATGATCCCTAAACCCTATGACCCTGAAACTGAGACAGGCTGGGACCTGGGACCCTTTACTGGAGCACTGCCACCTCGAAACATCTCCTCCAGTAACAGAATACAAAGAAACTGTAAGGAACTAAAAATAAACATGAATGCGCAGTTGGGACAAACTATGAACAATAAGATACAAAAAAGCCAAAACCCAGTTGCCACTTCTGAGGTACCGGGAGAAAAAGCAAGGTACTGTGCATGATCCCCGCACACAGCACCCCCCAGGGGGTGGGCAGATCACGTAAGCCACCCCTCCTGCCCGACCCCTGGACACACCCCTACACTCACCCCATTTAAGGAACCAGTTCGCCCTGTCTCCAGGAGCGAGCAAGGGAACCTGTTACTTGTTTTCACTCTCTCATGCTGCAGCACCAGTCCCGATAAAGCCTTGCCTGAATTCCTCTTGTGGCCTCTTCTCAATTTCTATTGATTAAAGAGTCCAAGAACCGAGGTCGGGCACAAAACCAGTCACATGACTTTACTCCATTTCACCACAAGTTCCCTTCCTTAACAATTAGGAGCTAGCTTCTTCCCTCGTTAACCAGTTGTTTTGTAATTATTCTCAATTCAGCTTTTATCTCCCCAAAACTCGATTAAAAATAGCTTTGTATTTTGTATCCTCCTATAATACCCAGCCTCTCAATCTGCATAGAACAGACATTCCAGCGTGTGCTGGCTAAAAACAAAAGGGCCAGCAAAACAACATCCTGCAGGGCTTCCCTGGTGGCACAGTGGTTGAGAGTCCGCCTGCCGATGCAGGGGACACGGGTTCGTGCCCCGGTCCAGGAAGATCCCACATGCCGCAGAGCGGCTGGGCCCGTGAGCCATGGCTGCTGAGCCTGTGTGTCCGGAGCTTGTGCTCCGCAACGGGAACGGCCACAGCAGTGAGAGGCCCGCGTACTGCAAAACAACAACAACAACAACAACATCCTGCAATTATTCTCACATTCCAGGGCTTGACACAGTGCCACATTTAGAGTTGACAAAGGAGCTTCCAAACTTTAGAGGGCCTTGTTCTGGCCCTCTTTCATCTCTCCCCATCCAGCAGTGCCATGAGGCCCCAGGGCCAAGGACACATACCCACTTTTAGTCCATGTCCTCTCCCCAGCTTCAAGGCCATGCTCAAGGTACTTGAGATCCTGGAAAGTGGCTCCCGACCCACTTTCAGGGCCTACATAGGCCCTTCCCCAATCCATCCACTTGAGGGTGAGCATGACACAGGTGTGCACATCCTTAGGCCTGAAAGGTAGCCAAGAGACAGATGTGTGTGAGGCCTTGTGGACAAAGCTTGGATGTGCTGGCCTTAGTGCTTGCAGAGCCCTTTGCAGTGTGCATGGGAGGTGGCGGTGACAAAGGGACACCAGCCAGGGGCTTCCATTTGTACTCCTGCTCAGGCGTACAAATGTTAAGTGCCTCCCTGGCTTGACACACACATGGGGTCAAAGAGGTAAATGTCCATGGCAAATACTCTTATTTCTCACTTTTACCCAGGATATACTCTCCCAGCCTGGATATATTTTGGTATATAGTGATATCTACCCAGTACACAAACATCTGACTTTTAGTTATTTGCTGAAAGGATGATAGACTAAAAGAGAGAGTACTTGTTTTCACCCAGGGTTTTTAAGAACTGAAGAAAACTTCAAAAGCAGGTAAGAATGGTTCATGCTATTTGCTAAGATTCTTCAGAGTTAGCCAGTGCTTCTGGACCAGCCATATTACCCAGGATAATTGGGAGTGATGTCATGGGATCACATTTAAATCAGTATCCACCCTGAAATAACCATCATCACCCAGACACGTGCGTTATCATAAAATGCATTCAAGTTAGGCACTACACTGTGAAATCAATTTGACAACACTAATTAAAAGTACATTTAAAGTATCTTCGAAGTAGCCATTACATCACAATTTATATATTCTCCTATAATCTAACCATTATCTACACTTTGAAATCCAAACGGAATCTAATGGGAGATGGAAATGAGGTGGCCTTGGCCGGACTTTTACCAGAGTCAGGTTGTCCACAGGAGAAACAAGATTATTTATAGGCTATAGTGTGCGTATTAAAATGGTCACTTCCAAGACTTCCCTGGTGGTCCAGTGGTTAAGAATCCACCTTCCAGTGCAAGGGACGCAGGTTCGATCCCTGGTCGGGGAAGTAAGATGCCACATGCTGCGGGGCAACTAAGCCCACACGCCACAACTAGAGAGCCCACATGCTGCAACTACAGAGCCCACGCGCTCTGGAGCCCACCCACTGCAACTACTGATCTCACGCGCCACAAGTAGAGAAAAGCCTGTGTGCCACAAGTAGAGAGAAGCCCACGCGTCGCAACAAAGAGCCCGCAAACCACAATGAAAGATCCCACATGCCGCAACCAAGGCCCGATGCAGCCAAAAATAAATAAGTACATAAATATTTTAATAAATAAATAAATAAAATGGTCACTTCCATACTCACTCTCATACACTGAAAATTTAGTTATATTAGGTCTCAAGATCAGACGTGAGATTTTTTTTCTTACTGGTATAATATTGTGGGCCTAAATCCTCTATGAAATTGAAAATTCAGTTCTGATTTTCCTGATGGAAACAGTGAATATTTCCAAGCAGTCTTCTTAGTTTTCCCCTGCCCCTATCCTTGTTTGAACATATATGGATGAATGTTTTTCCATGATGGAATGAAGAGGAAAAATTTCAACCTCTGGCAGATTAGCTAAGACTTTTCATTATACTTTATGCAGAACTTTTGTGCCTGCAAATCAGCAACCACCCAAATCAAGAGTCCTTGGCTCATGCTTTTGCACAGTTTGATGTACATCCTTTAGCTATTCTTTTCCTCCTCTCCCTCCTCATGCTTTTTCAAATTCTGAATCTTCTTGGGTTTCTGGAGGATACAATTTTCATTCATCTACTAAGTTTTTACAATGCAAATTCTGTCCTGCAGATAAGCAAGGTCTTTAACTTTCTTTATCCTGATTGTGACATCTGGTCAAACATCAGCTGGCATAAACTCACCTTTTGTCCACCTCAGCCTGCCCTCTTCCCCCATGAAGTACAGCTGTGGCAGACATAAGACTAGTCAAGAGATTAGTTCAGTTGGGATCTCCTCAGACATATACACATGCTCAACCCATTCACCCTCTCAAGTGACCCCAAACCAGTAGGCCATCGGATTCTGAAGCTGTTTCCAAACTGAAGCTGCAGCTCTCTGTCATGGGACCCTCCCCTGCTCCGAAAGTCTGGTCGATTCCAGCCCCACAGGAGGAAATATAGTAAAAAATGCATGAAAAGGATTATTCTCCTATCAGATCTGAGCAGCATCTTTAGGAAACAAGAAACAGTAAGAAAAAGGGGTTGGTGGCATGTTCTTTGTTTTTCTTAAAAGACATCTTAAAAGACAATCATTTTCATCTTCTTGGCATATTTGGTAGAAAATAGGCACAGTGATTTTAGAATGACAATATTTGCAATACAGCCTTAATACAAAGAAACTGAAGCATTCAGCTATTCCCAAAAAGCTCTAATATAAAACAGAAAGAATCTATAATATCCAGATTCTAGGGGATTATTTATTTATGTGTTTGCTTCTTTTGGTTTATTTTTGTGGGGAGTTAGTGGTAAAAAGTGAAGGAACTGTGGAGGCTTTGAGAGACTGAG
This sequence comes from Platanista minor, assembly GCA_004363435.1. NCBI lineage: Eukaryota > Metazoa > Chordata > Mammalia > Artiodactyla > Platanistidae > Platanista > Platanista minor. Next base: position 62,126 of record RJWK010002846.1, read on the forward strand.
AGATGAGCAGATCTGAGAAAAAGATTTAGAAATGAAAATAATATAAGAAAAGATGCTCTGAGGATTTTTAGATTCTTAAAACCTTGGGTTTTGGCACAAAACAGAATTTGTTGATGAACCTTCCTAACCAGCGTTGAAAACTGACACTCTTCTTAGTCTTGTACTCTGAGGTATGATACAAGTTACATTAATTGGTAAGTTAGGTTATCCTTCTTGTTATGGCATATTAGTTATAATAATTACTTTCTGCTCCTTTAAGAATTCCAAGATCACCTCACAAAGGATGATTACTCTCTGATACAATAAAGGAAACAAGTGAAGACCCAATTCACCCAGCAAGTGGGCAGGAGCAACCTCTTCCAAAATGATCTACCGTTGTAGCCCTACTTAGCCTTGATACGTCAGAGAAACAAGAGCTAATTTAAAAATCATTATTATTTTACCTTAGTTGTTCTTTTTTTTTTAACGCCTCAGACATTTTGGGTGCTTGTAACCAAATAAAATTAGTCTGGTTAAGCACTACCATGCCTATAACAATGAGAGTCTAATTTATTTTCCATCTAGCATCAAGCAATGGAAACCTTGCCAGACAATGAAAATGAAACAGGCTAACAGGAGAAAAGCAAAAGTAACTCAACCAGGGTTCTCTAAAGGTTGCTGTCTGCTGTATCATTATGAAAATCCAGATAAGGACCAACTCCCATTTACCTAGTGATGATGTGACCTTCTGGAAAAAACACGTCCCAAGAAAAAAGGCCTATCAAGATCCCAAACTAGCTTTATGGAAGCTAACAATTCTCATACCTCACGCAGAGGAGCTTCGTAAATATTTATCATTGATGAAATGGTAAAATCCCAATTATTAGTCTTGCTCTTATTTCCCCTCCTCCAACCTAACTCTTGGATATGGCAAAGCTCCTTACTTTGTACCTCTAAGACTATGCAAGAGACAGAGACAGGGAGAAGGGGAGGCTAGGAATGTTTATGGAGCAACTGTGTGAGCTAGACACTGCTCCTACCATTTTCATAAATGGCATTTCAATAAACAGTGTTGGGACTAGGTCTCAACCATAAGGGAAAAAATCAGATCTGTATGGCATGTCAAAATCAATCCCAGATGAATTAAAGATTTATATACAAAAAATTTAAATAATCAATATATGTCAAGAAAGTAAAGGTGAGAATTTGTCCAATATTGCATAGGGGAAATCCAGGTTTTTAAATTATAAACAAAATGTAAAATACACCATTAAAAAAAGTGAAAAAACAAAGGCTTTGCTAGGCAAAGACTGTTCTAACATAACAAAGAATTTCTATTCTTCTTTGAAAGAGCTATTGCAAATCAATTTTGAAAACACAACATGGGGCTTCCCTGGTGGCACACTGGTTGAGAGTCCGCCTGCCGATGCAGGGGACGCAGGTTCGTGCCCCGGTCCGGGAAGATCCCACATGCCGCGGAGCGGCTGGGCCCGTGAGCCATGGACGCTGAGCCTGCGCGTCCGGAGCCTGTGCTCCGCAACGGGAGAGGCCACAACAGTGAGAGGCCCGCGTACCGCAAAAAAAAAAAAAAAAAAAAGACAACAAAAATAGAAGAGAAAACATGGAAAGTACAAAAAGGCAATTCATAAAAAGAAAATACAAGTAGGCATATGAAAAATGTTTTGCCTCACTATAATGAAAGAGTACAAATGAAAAAAAAACGTGAGGTGCCATATTTTGTCTATTAGAGGGGCAAATTTGAAAAAAACTCCAGTGTTAGTAGGAATATAAGAAAACAGATCCCCCCCTTCCAATTTATTCCTGCAGCACCTGTGCAGCAATACAAAGCAACATGACAGCTTGGATCAACTTCAAAATGTGTCCTGTCATCCAGAAATTCCAATTCTAGGATTTCAGAAGAAATTGTTGGACAAGTAGTCAAATATAAATATAATGGACAGTGATCACAGCATTAAACACAATAGCAAAAAAAAAAAACAAAAAAAAAACCAATTAAATGCTCAGTGGTAGGTGATGAAATCAATTAGTTATGGTGACTATACAACGGAAATATTATATAGCTAAGAAGATCAATGTAGACAGATACTTACTGACATGAAATGATGTTTCTAGTACAGAGAATGAAAAAGTAACGCATAAAACTGGAGGGAGTATAGTAAAGGTGAAGAGGGCTCCCAGGGCTCAAATTCTAGGTCGGCCACTCACCTGCTGCCTAACCTTGAACCTCAATGACTGACTGTGGAAAATGGGAATGACAATAGTATGTGCACTTAAACGAGTGCTTAGCCCATAGCAAACACTCAATGAGTGTCAGTGCTACTTTAAGGTGAAAGTGATCTGGATTACTCATGCTTGCATACACACACACATATACATATACTTGTAAGTCAGAATTATCGTCACCAAATGTTAATCACTGGGTAGTACAGATATAGTGTTTGTTTTTATTACTTATTCATAAAAGTAAACAAAATTCTATCCACATTTGGTTATGAGCATCCATGTCTATCAGTTGTCAAAGTTTAAACCTAAGAGTTTTTGCTAAAAAAATTTTTTTTAAGTTTTAGTATCAGTTCTACTGTCATGAAGAGCAGGGACCCAGTCTGTTCTGTTTCCTCTCTGTTCTCAGTGTGAGGGCTTCATATCCTATACGCTATTCTAATATTAAAGTTAATGATTTATATGAATTTTAAACTGATACTATTAATGCATCACTGAAAAAACTTCAGACCCCCAAGATAACTGTGGCAAAACATTCTCTGACAAGACTTTTGGCTGAAAGATCTATGTTTATAAAATGAAGAATTGAGCTGCATTATATTTTTTTCCTAAATTTTCAGAAAAAATGTAAGAATCCTGCTCTAAATTGCTCACAGACATGGAGCTTATTACCCTGTGCTGGAAGCCAAATTGGGATCTCATTACGACTTTGACAAAGATAATATCTTATAGTTAAATTACATGTTTTTGTGGCTGATTTTTCTTTTTTAAAATGCAAATGTAAAAGTTGATAACTTTTTTATCCAACTAACTAGCAAAAATTAAAGTGAGATAATAACAAAATGTTGGTGAATGTCTGGGGAAGTTGAAATTTTCATGCATTGGCTGTTGGGAACAATAAATGAGTACAGATGCTTTGGAGAGACTTTGGCAGATTGATTGATTGATTGATTGATTGATTGATTGATGGCTGTGTTGGGTCTTCGTTGCTGCCTGTGGGCTTTCTCTAGTTGCAGCGAGCAGGGGCTACCCTTCATTGTGGCGTGTGGGCGTCTCATTGTCGTGGCTTCTCTTGTTGTGGAGCACGGGCTCTAGGTGCATAGGCTTCAGTAGTTGTGGCACGCGGGCTCAGTAGTTGTGGCTCATGGGCTCTAGAGCGCAGGCTCAGTAGTTGTGGCACATGGGCTTAGTTGTTCCATGGCATGTGAGATCTTCCCAGATCAGGGATCGAACCCATGTCCCCTGCATTGGAAGGCGGATTCTTAACCACTGCTCCACCAGGGAAGTCCAAGCAATATTTTTTAAAATAAAAATATACATATTCTAGATTGGTACTATATGATACTCTGCAATTATTTAATTTCTTAGGCATGATCACTGCATTGTGGTTATATAAGAGAATGACCCTGTTATTAGAAGATCTGTGGCAGAATATTTAGGAGTGAAGTCTAAAACTTTAAAGATTCAGTTAAAAAAAACCCTTAAACACATATACATACGTGTGTGTATATTGGGTTGGCCAAAAAGTTTGTTCGGTTTTTCCCGTAAGATGGTTCTAGTAGCACTTAGTTGTCTTTAACTTCATTGGAAAGAATTTTGTTAGACTGTATTGTGACAGCTGTCATATCAGTGTGCATTTTAAAAGAACTTATCAAAATTGGTGCATTTTTGTAGCCATTTTAATACTGAAGATGGAAGGAAACAAAGCAACATTTTCAGCATATTATGCTTTATTAGTTCAAGAAAGGTAAAAACGCAACTGAAATGCAAAAAAAGATTTGTGCAGTGTATGGAGAAGGTACTGTGACTGATCAAACGTGTCAAAAGTGGTTTGCAAAGTTTCGTGCTGGAAATTTCTTGCTAGATGATGCTCCACGGTCAGGTGAAGTTGATAGTGATCAAATCGAGACATAAATTGAGAACAGTCAATGTTATACCACGCGGGAGATAGCCAATATATTCAAAATATCCAAATCAAGCACTGAAAATCATTTGCACTGCTTGGTTATGTTAATCGCTTTGATGTTTGGGTTCCACATAAGTTAAGCGAAAAAAACCTCTTGACCGTATTTCTGCATGCAATTCTCTATTTAAATGTAACAAAAACGTTCTGTTTTTAAAACAAATTGTGACGGGCAATGAAAAGTGGATATTTTATAGTAATGTGGAACAGAAGAGATCGTGGGGCAAGAGGAATGAGCCAACACCAGCCATACCAAAGGCCGGTCTTCATCCAAAGAAGGTGATGCTGTGTATATGGTGGGATTGGAAGGGAGTTCTCTATTACGAGCTCCTTCCAGAAAACCCAACAATTAATTCCAACAAGTACTGCTCCCAATTAAACCAAATGAAAGTAGCACTCGATGAAAAATGTCCAGAATTAGTCAACAGAAAATGCATAATCTTCCATCAGGATAACGCAAGACCACATGTTTCTACCAGACAAAAAACTGTTACGGCTTGGCTGGGAAGTTCTGATTCATCCTCTGTATTCACCAGACACTGACCTTCGGATTTTTATTTATTTCGGTCTTTACACAATTCTCTTAATGGAAAATATTTCAATTCCCTGGAAGGCTGTAAAAGGCACCTGGAACAGTTCTTTGCTCACAAAGATAAAAAGTTTTGGGAAGATGGAATTATGAACCCGAGGTAACAATATTAGGAGGTGGGGCCTTTAGGAGGTGCTTAGGTCATAAGTGTTCCACCCTCACAGGATTAGTGCCCTTATAAAAGAGACTCCAGAGAGTTAGATTTCCCCCTTCTGCCATGTGAGGACACAGTGAAAAGATGTAGTCTACGAACAGGGAAGGAGGCCTTCACCAGATGCAGAAACTGCTGGCACCTTGATCTTGGACTTTCCAGCCTCCAGAATGGTGAAAAATTTCTGTTGTTCATAAGCCACCCAGTCTGCGGTATTGTGTTATAGCAGCCTAAATGGACTGGTGTTGGGGGCAGGGCGGTGGGGGAGATGAGAAAGCAAATATAGTAAAATTAAATAATTGGATATTTTAGGTTTAAAAAAAAAGCAAGTGATTATTGTATGCTCTTTTAACTTTCCTACAGGTTTGAAAATTTTCAAAACAAAAAAGTTGGAGAAAAAAGGATCATATCTTCACGTGCACAAGGCAACATGCAGCACTATTGTTTCTTAATGTGAAGAAGTGAAAACTGCCCCCATGTCCAAAGAAATGTGTATTTTTTGGATAAAATGTTTCATAGCAATGAAAAGGAGTGCTTTTCATTCTACTCTAACGGGATCTAGTGTAGAGCCACATAGATGGATCTTTTTTTTTTTTTCCAGTCTCTAAGTGCAGGCAACCCTCTTTTTTTTTTAATAACTTTTTTTAACATCTTTATTGGAATATAATTGCTTTACAATGGTGTGTTAGTTTCTGCTTTATAACAAAGTGAATCAGCTATACATATACATATATCCCCATATCTCCTCCCTCTTGCATCTCCCTCCCTCCC
>RJWK010002847.1:0-67594 GCA_004363435.1 Platanista minor
AAAAAAAAAAAAAAAAAATCAAATTAGACCTAGGGATAAATTAGGAGGTTAGGATTAACATATACACACTACTGTATATAAAATAGATAGCCAACAAGGACCTATTATATAGCACAGGGAACTCTACTCAATATTTTGTAATAACCTATAAGGGAAAAGAATCTGAAAAAGAATATAGATATATTCATATATAACTGAATCACTGTACTGTATGCCTGAAACTAACAGGACACTGTAAATCCACTACACTTCAATCAAAAAAAAAAAAATCAAATTAGACCTGACACCACATTTCCAGGGCTGCAGAAATATTCAGTGTTACTTGCTTTTGGAAGTGGGAGTGGGGCTCCTCTCCCCTAGGCCCGTACAAGGACCCAGGAGCCTAACGTGATGCCAGAAAAGGGGGGAGTGCAGGGCAGAGCAAATCTTCAGTATGTTGGGGCCACTGTGAGAGCTTCATGTCTAAGCGTCCAGGAGGCTCTGCTGCTTCCTTGCCAAGATCGGCAGCCCTGGGGCCTGGGCCCATGCCCACATGCTCCCCGGGCGCCCCACACAGCGCAGCCCTGCCACCTGAGGTCCTGTCTCTTCCTGGTGAGCACTGCTACTCTGGGTCACCACATTCTCCCCAAACTACCTCTTTCTCTTCTCCCCAAACCCGCAGCCCAATTCCCTTAAATTGCTCAAAATCCTGAAAATAAAAGCAGGAAAAGTAGGTTGAATAAGGGGAGGAAAGGAGACCAAGAACAAAGGGTAAATGATTGTCTCGAGAAAAGTTCCTGCTCCTCTAAACTCTGCCCGGCAGCAGCTTGTGCCTATGGGAAAACACTATGTCCTTGGAATGACCTTCTTGCTGCAGCTGAAGCCAATAAGACATGGCTCAGACAGTAAGCAGGTTGGTTGAATCCAACTGAAGAAAGCCTGGGGGAGGGGTTGGTCATGAGGAATGGAACTTGTTAACTCATGTCCCAACTAAACCGATAAAAGCTTAAAAAGAGGTTATGGAAAACTGGGTAAGGGGATAAATACCCAGGGAGCTTGGGTTGCAAAGCCATTCCTATCTGAAACGGATGGACTGTTGTCATTTCAAGTATACAAAGGGCCTGGCGGGTCCAAACTGTGGCCCTCTGGACTCTGCAGTTCCCAGATCCACAATACTGTCTTGAAGTTCTGACCAAAAAAACATCCACTGCTTGGCCATAAACTACCAGCTTAGTGTCACCACTTCCCTGAGGGTGGTGCCCATGGCCTGCTGGAGGTGGTGCATCTGCTTCCTCAAGGGCCCTTTTCCAATCTGGGAAAGTTTAGGTTTAAACATGAAGATGATGAAACAAATTAAGCCCTAAGGATCAAACTATCATGTTAAGTTTAGAAGTAACCTGTCTACAGTGGTTTCTTTAAAATATTGTAATAGTTAAGAGACTCTAGCACATTAAAGACTGACAGATTAACTTGATGTGTTTTAAATATGTAATAGAATTTAGACTTGTGACTTTCAGTTGGAAGGTGAAAGAAAATTTGACTCCCTTTTTGGGACTATTATGAGATTTTAAAGAAAACTGGTGCTTCACTATATTAATACATTTTATTTCTTAGGCTTATAAGAACTTATTACTTGGAGACACTTTGCTTTGTCAGGCAACTGAAGTGCTTACAAAGGAAATGTAATATATTAAATTTATGATTGCAGTTCAAAGTGTTTAGGGGAATTTAATTAAGTTTGTAAATGATTTTTCAGAGGAGCTTAGGGTCTTCAAGTTGAGTTAATAGATCATTAATCAAAGAGAATCGAAGGTCACAAGTCTTACCTTGCCATATTTATAAACAGAATAACAAGATTTGTAAACTGAACATAACTGCTTAAGGATAACTAGGTTATTTCTATGTTATGAAGGGAACATTAATTTAAAATCTAAGTAACTCTAAGTAGTTCTTTCTGGACTGCCCTCAGATTTTAAAAAAAAATTCACAGGAACAGCTATTAATGCTAATAGCTAATATTTATGCAGGGCTTTACGCAGACGATCTCGTTCCATCTTCCATTCTAGATGAGACCCTGGGAGGTCAGGAACTTGCTCAAGGCCACACATCTAGGAGGCTGTACAGGTTGGACTTGAGTTGGCTCTTCCACTCCAGAGGCTACGGTATTATTTTTTGGGGGGGAAATTCTGCTTTTTCCCTTTTTTTTTTTTTTTTTTTTTTTTTTTTTTTGGCCTTGCCCCACAGCATATGGGATCTTAGTTCTCCAACCAGGGATCAAACCCATACCCCCTGCAGTGGAAGCGCAGAGTCTTAACACCTGGACCACCAAGGAAGTCCCCAGAAGCTACAGTATTAACCACAGTGCTGAATGATCTTTGGGGCCTGGGTTTCCAGGGTCTGCACTGAGATCCCTGGAGAATGGTTACACTTCCCTAACTTATACCAGTGAATGCGAGCTTGTCAGGGCCCCATCTGCCCAGCTGCTTTGGTGCTCAGCAGAAATAGGGAAGGGACTTTTTTTTTTTTTTGACATCTATTAATTTTTTAAAAATAAATTTATTTATTTATTTGCTTTTATTTTTGGCTGTATTGGGTCTTCGTTGCTGTGCACGGCCTTTCTCTAGCTGTGGCAAGCGGGGGCTACTCTTCGCTGCAGTGCGCGGGCTTCTTATTGTCGTGGCTTCTCTTGTTGCAGAGCACGGGCTCTAGGTGCGCAGGCTCAGTAGTTGTGGCACGCAGGCTCAGTAGCTGTGGCTCGCGGGCTCTAGAGTGCAGGCTCAGTAGTTGTGGCGCACGGGCTTAGTTGCTCTGCGGCATGTGGAATCTTCCCAGGCCAGGGATCGAACCCATGTCCTGCATTGACAGGTGGATTCTTAACCACTGCACCACCAGGGAAGCCCTATTAATTTTTTTATACATATACCTTGTCCCATTTTCCCTTAAAATGTATGTCTTCAGGATTCTTTTTAAAATATTGAGCTACAGTTGATGTGCAATATGTTTCAGGTGTACAACATAGTGATGCACAATTTTTAAAGGTTATACTCCTTTTACAGTTATTGTAAAATATTGGCTATATTCCTTGCATTGTACAATATATCCCTGTGGCTTATTTATTTTATACATAATAGTTTATACCTCTTAACTCCTTACTCCTATCTTACCCCTCCTTGGGGAAGGGACTTCTGTGTGGCCAATCTGAACCCCAAAGTACCATTTGTGGAACTGCCATATACTTGTGTCCTGTAAACACAGAACTTCTGACAACAGCCATGGCCTTGTGACAGGTGTGAACCAGGAGCTATGCATATTTTCTTCCTTGTTGTATACATTAGTCCTTTTCCCTTGCTGTCCCTCTCCTAATGATTTACATAAGAAATGGTGTTGTTTAACATTACAGCATCGTTTCTAGGTAACAGAAGATTCAGGTGGGATTGGTGATTGAACTAGAAGAGAAATGAACATTGACGAGAGATGGAGGCAGAGACTAGTGGGACTTGGTGTCTAAAAGTTTGTAAAGAGAGTGCGTGTGTCAGCATCTGTAAGAGTGACAGTTGCATTCTGCTAGGCAGCAGTGTGAGGGTGTAGTGATCCCTGTCACTCAGAGGGCTGTGCTGGGTCACGTCCACTGTCTCCTGATTGCTTGTCTAACCATCCTCTCCACGGAAGGATTTGGAAATCTGTAAGCCGTGTTCCCTGACTCTCTACCTGTGAGGTTCTGCTGACGAGAGGCAATGGTGGGAGACTGGAAGGGGGGAGACGGGAAAAGCCTTTTTAGGGGTGGGGGCTTCTGATAGCAACTCTCCCGGTAGCAGTGGTAGCAGTGGTGGCAGCGGTGGTGGTACCGGGTAACACTGCTGCCCTTTTGCTTCCTGCAGGTATGAATCTGTAGGTAGCCTGAACTTCCACTTTTGTTCCTCCAGCAATTCCAACCCCTTTATCACTAATGCTCTGTGTTCAATCCCCTCTGTTTAAAATGTTTATGGTGCTTTCCATTTTGTTGATTGGACTGAAACAGATCTCATTCTCTTTTTTGTTTTTTGTGCTCAGCTCTTTGATTTGAAGATAATCCATCTTGTAGCGTCTACACCAGGTCTGTCGCCTCTAACTGCTGCGTAGTGGTGCTTCATGGGGTGTGCATGGACCACACTGGACCTATCTCCTCCTCCAGGGTGGACACCCAGATTGTCCCCCAACATGCTATGATAAATATTCTTATACATATTTCCTTTTTAGACCTGTGTGAGAACTTATCTGCAATTGAAACCTATACCCAGGACAGAAATTGCTTTGTCATACATCATAGGTACGTTCATACTACATTTGACTAAGTATTATAAGATCGTGATCCTGAATAGCCACACCTCCCCAAAATATAAGATAATGCTACATATATTATTCTGTAATTAAATTTCTCCCACTTTAGGTCAGATGGAAATTCAAATAATTCCAACTAGGGAAAAATTTTTTTAAATTAAGGTGCAAATGATTATCAATTCTACTGAAACGACAGAAACAGTGTTTCGGATAACAGCTTCTAGAATGAGACTGCAAATTCCAGCTTCACCATGCACTAGCTGTGTGACTTTGGGACAGTTGCTTAACTTCCCTGTGCCTCGTTTTACCCACTTGTAAAATGGAGATGATAATGGTACCTACCTTATTAGGAGGTTGTGAGGATTAAATGAGATAACGCACGTAAAGTGTTCAGAATACTGCTGTTGGCCATTATTGTTGAACATTTAGGTAATATACAATTTTTTTGCTATTTCTCAACAATGCTGCAATGAAGTTCAAGATTTTTTATTATTACTCTTGCTGTTGTAAAAAACACATAGCATTAAATTTATCATTAATAAATTCACATCTTACTAAGTGAAATAAGTCAGACAGAGAAAGATAAATATCATATGATATGACTTATATGTGGAATCTAAAAAAAAGATACAAATGAACTTATTTACAAAACAGAAATAGACTCACAGACACAGAAAACAAGCTTATGGTTGGTTACCAAAGGGGAAAGGGTGTGGGGAGGGATAAATTAGGAGTTTGGGATTAACATATACACACTATTATATATAAAATAGATAAACAGCAAGGACCTACTGTATAGCACAGGTAACTATACTCAATATTTTGTAATAACCTATAAGGGAAAAGAATCTGAAAAAGAAAAAATATATAACTGAATCACTTTGCTGTATACCTGACACTAACACAACATTATAAATCACCTATACCTCAATAAAATTTTTTTTTAAATTTATCATTAAATTAAGGTCAGGATTCTTAGACTGCCTGACTATTGCAGTGGAGTTCTGGCAGCAAATGCCAGCCTGAATTTGGCAACCTTTTGTCTTGGGACACCTGGGTCTTTTTCGAGTAACAGGATGTCTCCACACCGTTTGCCCCACTGCTGCATGATCAAGGCCTGTGGCTGGGAGGGCTCTTCCTGAGGTTCCCTGATTTCTGCAGAGCCAAGATCCTTACCAGGGCCTTCCTGAGCCCTGGGGTGGGTGAGACAGGGCACTAACCTCTGGTTAGGCAGCGGAGCATCTGTACAAGGTTGTGTGCCATGAAGGGATAGAACTGATTCAAATTCCACAGCTCTACCATCTGTGTGATCTTGTGCAAGTGATGTCACATCTTTGGACCTCTGTTGCCTCATCTGTAAAATGACTCCTGGCCTCGAGACTCATCAGCAGTGTGGCTTGGGTAAGTCATCTTTTCCCCTGGGGTCTTAGTTTTCCCATCTGTGACGTGGGGTATCATCACCTTTATAGGTTTACTCTAAGGATTAGGGATAATGTTTGCAAAGTGCCTGGCACAGTGCCTGGCGGAGATTCTGTGGCTGGTAGACAGTTTCAATACTGGAGATTCTGTCTGCTTGACCCTACAAAGCAGTGAAATGCTCTGGAAATTCTGACTCGTTGGCATCCCACCTGCGCATCGAACATAAGGTCCCCAAAGCCCCCTCGTGCTTATGCTCCGGTGTCTCTCTGAGTCTGTAAACCCTCTTTCTGGATGCCCTGTGGGAACATTAGGCAGCCTTCTGTCCCTGGTACTGGGGCCACAGCCTCAGGAGCCCTTCTGAAGACTCTTCCTTCTCCTCTATCCCTATCTCCATCCCATCTTTATTTTCCACACTCCAAAGGCAAACTTCTTCCCTTCCAACATGAATGGATGAAGACACTTCATCTACATACATTCCCAAGGGCACCCCGGGAGGGGGATGTCTCTGCTTCCCCACCTCTTACTTGTAACTCAAAACAGCAAATCAGGGGGACCCCAGTTTTAGCTCTGAAATCTTGGAAGTCGTTGCTCCCGTCCTTACAACAGGAGAAAGGCTGAACAAACTGACAGATCAAGGAGACAGAAAATCAGTAATTACATAGTTGAGCTAAAGAGCACCACCAGTTGTCTGGATCTAATTGACACTTATAGGATACTTACCCAGCAAGAGCAGAATACACATTCTACTCAAGCTCACACAGAGCACTCACCAAGGGTTTGTGTCTTCCCCAAATTCATGTGTTGATGCCCTAACTCCCAGTGTGGCTGTATTTGGAGATGGGGCCTCTGAGGTAGTAGTTAAGGTTACAATGAGATCATAATGGTGGGGCCCTGATCCAATACAATTAGTATCCTTATAAGGAGAAACATCATGTGAGCACAAAGCAAGAAGGCAGCCATCTGCAGGCCCAGGGGAAAGCCCACACCAGACGCCTACTGGCAACTCCCTCTAACTTGCAGTTCCTGTGAGAAAATAAATTTCCCTTGTTTATGAAACTGTGCCCCATAGAATTAACAGAAGCTGATAACAGAAATTCTTGAACTTGTCTTACATAACAACAGATAAAGGAACAACTTGTTAAAAGTCCTTTGCTTGTAAACTGCCTTCGTTGATTAAGTTCACTTTAGTTGTTTTCTTTCTTTTTTTCCCCCCCTCTCTTTAATTACATACCTTCCCAGCTTCAGCCTACATACAGCCCAGCCTACATACAGCCCAGCTGTTCTACAGGAACTTGGAGTCAGCTCCTATTCAGTGCAAGCAGGCTGGGGGACGACTGGGACCATGAGCCGTAGACCTGGCCTGTGCAGATGTCCAACCAACAGCCTTTTGACATCAGAGGGCCAGAAAACTCCACCCTCAGATCATGCTAAGCACATGAATATGCAGAAGCATGTAACCCAGATGCACTTCCCAAACACCAATTATTTCATCTTTTTCCCGTACATCCAGTCACCTTTCTCCACACCTAAGGCCACCCTGCTAATCCTATAAGTACCCCAATGCCCTCACCTTCCTTTCTTTTGTTGTTCATGGTTTTGTTGTCATATCTAAAAAGTCAATGCCAAATCCAAGGTCATAAAGATCTACCCTTATGTTTCCTGCTAAGTTTTTTTTTTATATATATAGTTTTAGCTCTTCTATTTAGGCCATTGACCCATTTAGAATTAGTTTTTTGTATGTGGTGTGAGATAGGGATCCAGCTTCATTCTTTTGCTTGTGGAAATCTAGTTGTCCCAACAGCATGTATTGGGGAGACTGCTCTTTCCCCATTGAAAGGACTTGGAACCCTTGATGAAAATCTGTATAGCACAGGGAACTTTACTCAGTATTCTGTAATAACCTATATGGGAAAAGAATCTGAAAAAGAATGGATTAAAAAAAAAAAAAGAAAAAAAATCAATTGGCTGTCAATGTATGAGTTTATTTCTAGACTTTCAATTCTGTACCATTGGTCTATTTAACTATCCTTATGCCAGTACCACACAGTTTTGATTAACGTCACTTTACTGTAAGTTTTGAAATTCGGAAGTGTGAATCTTCCAACTTTTTTTTCTTTTTCTAGATTATTTTGGTTACTGGTGTTTTCTTGCATGTCCATATGAATTTTAGGGTCATCTGATCCATTACTGCAAATCAGGCATTTGGAATTTTGATAGAGATTGCACTGAATCTGTAGATCAGTTTGGGAGGAGTGTTTCCATCTTAGCGATTTTAAGTTTTTTGATCTATGAACATGGGATGTCTTTCCCCTTATTTAGGTCTTCTTTAATTTTTCAACAGTGTTTGGTAGTTTTCAGACTATGACTTTTGTACTTCTTTTGTTAAAAGTATCCTTTTATATTCATAAGTATTTTATTCTTTTTGATACTATTGTAAGTAGAATTGCTTCTGTAATTTCATTTTTGGTGTGCTCAAAGCTATTATACAGAAATATGATTGATTTTTATAAGTCGATCTTGTATTCTGCAAACTCGCTGAACTCATTTATTACTTTGATCATTTTCAGTGGATTCCTTAGGATTTTCTATGTACAAGATTATGTTATCTGAAAACAGAGACTGTTGTAATTGTTCCTTTCCAATCTGAGTGACTGATACTTCATTTTCTTGCCTAGTTGCCCTGTCTAGAATCTCTAGTTTGGGGGAAAGCATTTAGTCTTTCACCATTAAATGAAAACCCATTAGCTGTGGGCCTTTTGTAGATGTCCTTTATCCAGTTAAGAAATTTCCCTTCTATTCTTAATTTGTTGAGTGTTTTTTTTTACCATGAAATGGTGTTGGATTTTGTCAAATGATTCCCCTGCCCCCATCTAGTGGGATGATCATGTGAATTCCATTTTTTATTCTATTGATACAGTATATTACAAAAAGTGTTTTTTTCCAAGTTAAACCAACCTTGCTTTCCTGGGATAAACCCCTGGTCATGGTGTATAATTCTATTAATAGAGTGCTGGATTAGATTCGATAGCATTTTGTTGTGGATTTTTGCATCTATACTCATAAGAGATATTGCTCTATAGTTTTCTTTTCTTGTGATGTTTTTTCTGGTTTTGATATCAGGGTAATACTGGCCTCAGAGAATGAGTTGGGAAGTGTTCTCTTCTGTGTTTTGGAAGCGTTTGTGAAAAATTGGCATTGATGCTTTAAATGTTTGGTAGAATTCACCAATGAAGCCATCTAGGCCTGGGCTATCCTTTGTGGGAAGTTTATTGATTAATTATTAACTTGATCTCTTTACTTGTTATAGGTCTATTCAGATTTTTTTTTTCTTGAATTAGTTTCAGTAGTTTATGTCTTTCTAGGAGTTTTTCCTCTTCATCTATTATCTAATTTGTTGGAATTCTGTTGCTCATAGTAGCCGCTTATGATTTTTTTCTATAAGGAAGGTCAGTAGTAATGTACCCTTGTTTATTTTTTAATTTAGTAATTTAAGTATTCTCATTTTTCTTGATCAATGTAGCCAAAGGTTTGTCAATTTTGTTGATCTTTTCAAAGAACCAGCTTTTTGTTTTGTTGATCCTATAATTTTTCGAGTCTCCATTTCATTAATTTCTATGCGAATCCTTGTAATTTCTCTCCTTCTTCTTGCTTTGGGTTCAGGTGGCTCTTCTTTTTTCCAGTGTCTCAAGGTGGAAGGTTAGGATGTTGACTTGATATCTTTCTTTTTTTTTTTTTTAAGCTTTATTTATTTATTTATTCATTTATTTGGGCTGCACCACATGTCATGTGGGATCCTAGTTCCCCGACCAGGGATCGAACCCACGACCCCTGCAGTGGAAATGCCGAGTCCTAACCACTGGACCACCAGGGAAGTCCTGAGATTTTCTTTTTTAATGCAGGCATTGACAGCTATAAATTTCTTTCTAAGGACTGCTTAACTGTATCCCACAATTTCTGGTACATTGTATTTTTTATTTTCCTTAATTTCAAAGTATTTTCTAATTTCTCATAAATTTTTTCTTTGACTCTTTGGCTACTCAGTTGTGTGTCATTTAATTTCCACATCCTTGTGAATTTCCCCAATTTATTTCTTTGACTAACTTCTAATTTTACTGCATTGTGATTGGATAACATTCTTTGCATCATTTCAATCCTTTTAAGTTTATTAGGCTTGTTTTATATACATTGGATAGAACAACTGGGCAGAAGGCCAGCAAGGGAATAAGTGACTTGAACAAGGCTCTACGCAAACTAGGCCAAGCAGGACATTTTCTAGAATAATGGCCAATTAACCACTGGACCACCAGGGAAGTCCCAGCATGTATGTTTAAATGTATCAGTATCTCCAGCGGATGTGTATTATTTGTACCATAAAGAAAAATCACCAGTAGTGTTTCTTCCTGATGGCGGGTCTAGGAGTCAGGAGTTGTGGTGGGCAGGGACCAGCAGATCAAGGAAGTGTCAAGGCCAAGCTGGGCTCTTCAGGGTCTATAGGAGCTCCACTGCCTCCCAGAGCCTCACTCTCCCAAACCGTCCACTTAACAAGGGACAAACTTGGAGGTAAGAGGCGTTGCAAAGGCAGAATCCACCTGATCTTCCACCTGAAACTGGAGGTCTCTGGGTCATGGTACCTGTGAGATGCTGCCTATCAGAAACTGAGTCGTTCAGCAGAAGAGCCCTGGAATTTTTGGCGTTTGGAGTCTGAGGTCCAGGCTAGCTGGGGAGGAGGCAGCGTCCTGAAGGAGGTGGACACGCTGGGCTGTGGCTCTGGAGACTTGACGGGGAGGCCCCACTGCAGACCTGGGTGTGGCGTAAAGAGAGGCTGTATCGAAGTGTGATCCATGGCAGTGGATGACCCTCCAGGGAGAAGTTACAACGGGAAGGGGAAAAGAGGATCAAGGCCAGAGGCTTGGGAGGAGGAAGGGGAACCCAAAGAGAAGTGGCCAGAGATGGTGCAGGAAGGAGGGAATTAGCGCAGCCGAAGAAGAGGCCTGACGTGCAGAGGAGTGGGTCCCACCCCGCCGCCCTTGGGGCTGCCTGGAAGCCCAGGGCTCTGAGAACCGCGCACGCACCGCAAGACACTAGGCGGCGCTGTGGCCCATTCTAACAGCCACTCCTTTTCGTGTCGGGGTTTTTCTTCTTTTTAAACAGAAATTAATGTGTGCTGCCCTCCCCCACCCCCATTTCCTGCTTAACAGATGAGAAGCCCAGAGAGGGACAGGGGTGTCATGGCCGAGGTAGGGCCACGTTGCCCACCAGGCCTGGCCCTCCAGCACCACCCACTTTTTAGTCTTGCCAACAGTGAAATCACCTTCCTTGGTTTTCCCATCCTTTCTGTTTCCGGTTCTCCATCCACCCCACCCCCATTCTCCTTCCACCTGCGTCCACAGAGATGTGTTTCAGTATAAACTGAATCAAGTTGCTCTCCCAGTAACACCCTATAGTGGCTCCAGATTGCTTTTTAACCCTGACATTCATCTTAGCCTGGCCTGCAGGGCTTCATGCCTCTAGAAGCTTCACCCTGAGCCTATGTACCTTTTGGGTTTGCTCTGATAAAGCTGGTCATGCTGCGTCACCTCCACCAATCTCTTCGCTCTGCTTCCCCACTCCTCCTCTCTCCTCTAACTACCCCCTTGGTCTCAGGCTGACTTCCCTGGCATTCTCCCCTTGCTCTACAGTGCCCTCCCCTGTGCTCTAATGCCTGCGCTGTCATGTTCATGCCTTTAATGTTTTTTCCCCTCTAGACTGAGCTCCAGGGCAGTAGGACAGGGTCCATTTTGTCTGCAGCCTGTCCATCAGGGTCCAGCCATGGCTCTAGGAAGGCGATCGTACTAAGGGTGACCATGCTGGCAGAGCAGGAGAGGAGCTAGCACCAGGTGTCACAGGGCAGGATCTTTGGGGCAGGCCCACTGACTACTAACATATAGCCAAGAGCATCTGGCTGGAACCGTGGGCAGACCATCAGCTGTTCTCAGCATTTGAACAAATGGTGTTCCATACAGAATGGTTAGCCAGAGCCACAGAATCAAGCTGGCAGAAGGGGCCCCCACTGTTGGTCTCACTTTTGTATTCTAGGAGCTGGTATATTTTAGTGTTTTTAAAAATAGAACAATCAGTGTTTCAGTTCCGAGTTTTGGAGAACGCGGGGCTGCAACTGGAGCAGGTAGGAATCAGCATGGCCTTTGTTCCCGCCTGGTCAGACCTCTCCCAGAGGTGAAGCCAACAGACCCTTGAGCCAGAAAATGACAATAATGTGGAGGCACCCACAAAGCTGATGGTGGACCAGCGCCCCGCCATGCTGTAGCTGTGGACGTTACCAACTTTGGGCTGTTGGCCAACAGGACCAACATGTCAAAATATTTCCTTCTCCTTTCTCTCTTACAACAAAGCTGTAGCGGTGGGTGTTAATAGAGGTTTTGGATTTCCCCAGTGCATAGGCCAGCTTCAGGACTACTGAAACCCAAGTTTGTTATGCAAAGGAGGTCATACACAGAGACTTCAAAAAGCCCGAAGAAATGAAAAATGATCTAAATAAGCTTTTCGTCTTTCTAGTTCATATCTCAATGCTAAACGATATTTAAAATCCTGTTATCTTTTTTCAGGAGTATTCAAAATTGGACAATAGAAATTAGATAGTCCTTTGTTTCGGCAGGAAGTTTTGACACAAGGCTGTGGTTTTTAAATCTGGCTCCTAGCTCCAGGCCAGAATCTCCTCAGTTGTCAGCCGAATTTTGCAAACTTCCTAAAGAGGAAGGATTCTTTCTCGTTGGAGAGAAGCTAAATCAATGTTTAGTACAGGATGTGAACAGGGGGTGGGGTGGGCAGAGAAAAGGGAGAGGGGAAGAAAATCAGGACTGGCTCTTTTTATAGAGAAAGGTTTGGGGGAAATTCTGGAGCGACTTTGAAGTAACTTCGGGCTGAGATGTAAGTGGTCAGGAAAACCCCTTCTGGAAGTTACTCCAACTGTCTTGGCATAAATACTTTAAGAAACACAAAATAGGTCACTAGGAATACGTCTATAAAGCAATGAGCATGGTGATTATACTGTTTAAAGTCAAAATCAGGATATCTGACCAGCTAATGGGACAGTATAATTGGAACTGAGACTGCCCACCCCTTCCAGATGAGGGGTGCCAGGTCGATCAGATGTTTCCTGATTCCTGGTCCTGCTTCCAGATCATGAGTGGTGGTGATGTTGGGAGAATAGGAGAGGTTAGTAAGAGAACAGAGTGTCTTGTCCCTCTGACTTCTCCTCAGCTCAGCCTCCAGGATCACAGTACACACTGTGTTCTTAAAGTTAGGTCAATTTAGAGAAAAGTGACATAGATGAGCCACAGGTGAGACAGAGAGGGAAAGGCCGCTGCTGGGACATTCCACTCAACTTTTAACTTTAGGACAAGACTTTGGGTTTACACTGGAATCTATAGTTTTGCCTGTTTGGAGTGTGGGTGTGTGTACGTATTTTTTTTTTTTTTTTGAGTCTTCCTCTTCATACTAAATATCACACTGGAAGAGGAAGCAGCTCTAGAACAAAACCTCATAGTCAGAAGGTATTTTGTCCACCATTAATTTTATTATTTATTTATTTGTTGGCCACACTGTGTGACTTGTGGGATCTTAGCTCCCCCACCAGGGATTGAACCTGTGCCCTCAGGAGTGAAAGCGCGGAGTCCCAACCACTGGACCGCCAGGGAATTCCGTCATGGTCTTTAATGTCGTTTTTCTTGAAACTGATTTCCTTCGATAAATCAAAAAAATATAAGCCAGGTAACAGAGAACAGAGTGGAAATACATTGTTCCTTTAGAAGTTACAAGTTTTTAGTGTACAGTTATTGCTGTTATGACACATCTACTGAATAGTCAGTTTCTTACTGTACAGATTCTGAAAGTTCACTTTGTTAATATTTCCAGCTACACAAAGGCTGTAATGGCTACATCTGCCCAGTCTTGGGTGGCTGCCTGACACCAGAGCAAAACTTGACATCTCACTTCTGCCAGACAGAAGGAAACTTATAAACCTGTCTTATAAACTTCCGACATGTCCTATTGACACAGCTCACTGGAAAAATCAGCTTTTAAAAAAGTCATAGCTGAATTTCACAGCATGTAATTTATTCTCACTTCACCACAGCCCCGCTGAGTGGCTACTTTTCCTGTCTGCGGAATGGGTTGGCATTTAATATTGGGAACTAGTCAAATCGAATCATTTGGGTAATGAAAGTCCAACTACAAAGACTGCGGTTTCCTTTTGGGGAACACTACTTTCTTGGCAAAATCTGAATGTGCGTATGAATGAATGGTTCTCCTCAACTTACTTCAGTTTTATGTTGTGTCGGTTGTAGGTAAATACAGATAAACACCTTGTTCTGTGAACACAAAAACAGGCTAAAATGGCATTGGGATGTAGGAAAGAAGAGAAAAAGACAAGTTTGGGCCAGGCTGCCTGGCCCTCCAGGGAAGGGTAGGGGGTGCGCTATGTACTGGGTCTTTTCCCCTGTCGTCTGCACTTCAGTCTGAGAGCTGAGGGTGTGGTCATCTGGGCGGCCTTCAGGGCGGCCTTCAGCGTCTGGGAAGACGGTGTCAGTCCCACGGGCAGCAACACAGAGTCCCTCGTTTGAGAGAAGCATTTTGTCACCGTGTGCATGAATGGAAGGCAGGCCCAGTGTTGCACAGTTCCTGCTTGCTACACAAGCGTTCTAAAAGCTCACTTCATTCTAAGGGGAACTCTGCTAAATCACAGAACTAGTCCTTTCCTTCTTTCTCAATGGACTTGACTGAAGTGCACCAAAGAAAGGAAGAAAAAATAACCCACGCTTGGATGCTGTCAACCGGCCAAGGGGAGTAGATCCCATTTCAAAATCTTCCTATGACGCGGCTCTAAAAGTTTCTCCTAAGACAGAAATAAGGCAAGTGTAACAATCCCTTTGATATCAAGTCCCAAAGCACTGGAGTTAGAATGTAGTTAAAATAAAGAGGTCCTCGGTTTCAGAAATCTTTAATACCCTGGGGAGACTAGGGTGTGACTGCTGCTTGTTTTCTTTTACAATCAGCCCATGTCTGCACACAACCCAGATTGACCGTTGCCGGTCAAGAGGTCATAGTTCAACAGGAAACAGTCCAAAAAGCGGGCTTGAGAACTTATTTTAATTAATGGGTCCACAGATGATGAGCCCCGCCCCCGCCCCCAAATTTGTGAGAAAAGACATGGCCAATGCCTTGTACATTGCTGGGAAACTTAAAAACACCACCACCACCACCGTGACACAAAAGTATCAGTGAAGAAGGCAAGGTAACACCTAGAAAAATGAAGTTGTTCAGAAGATCCCAATTTATCTTTGCCTAGAAACATGACACACGTCATCAGGAGATACTCATCCTGGTCCCCAAAACATTTCTCTACGGCCAGCCTAGGTTTCTGGAGAGAATAAGCTCTCTGTAAGGAAAAAACAAAAAACTAAAACTCACTGGAATTTTCTGTGGCTCAAAGTTCTAGTGAGAAGTATGTTAAAGTACAGCACGTGTGTAAGTCATCCTAAGATGCCTCCGAACCAATGATTACATCCACGTAAGAGCACGTGTGCCTATAAGGCTGCGCAAAGTTGAAAGCGTGATGGAGGAAACTCAGTTACTGGAGACCAACCTTGTGACACCCTGGGGCACCTGGAGGTCTGTTCCCAGAAAAGCAGGTGGAGACACAACCCTGAAGCAAAGAAGCAACTTCTAATGAAAACTGCCGAAGTGCTTAAAGTTCTCAAAGATGGTCTCTGGTCAACTCTCACTGGTGGACACCATGAAAGGTCATTGAAGAAAATACGCCTTTTTATTCACTTAGGGCGCTTACTGCCTGCCAGTAATTAAACGTTGAGAGGCAAGGGCAGAGCAATGTAAAAATGAAAAAATAAAAAGACAGAGGAGGAGGGATGAGGTCAGGTCTGGTGTTTGTTGGAAGCTGAGAAAGTGCTGGACTGGCTACTTCCCAGCAGCTGTGCAAAGGCAGGGGAAACGAGGCCCCGTGCACCCGCGAGGGGCTGCACTGGGAAAGCTTTCCACGTGTTGGACCCTGGCTGTTTCTTGTCTTTTCTAATAAGCATCTGGGCTTCTCTAAGTAGCCCCTGAGGGATGAGGGGGTGGGAGGTGTGTGTTGCAGGCCTGGCCTCACCTGAAACACAGGACAACTGCGGACCATTTTCCTGAGTCTCAACATTCAGAGCTAAGTCTCACCATTTAACAGATAGGGATTTTAAAGCATTTTTTTTTTTTCCTAAACAGTGTCTTACAGAGCAGAAAGCAAAATCCGTAGCAAATTTTAAGAAAAGACATAAAACCAGAGAAATCCTGGTTTTATGTCAGGCTGCTCTGAGCTTGACCCCAGAACCCTGGAGATCCAAGGGACTCATTCAGAGCTATGACCTGGCTCCTCGCCCCGCATTTGCCGAGGAGCTGGCAGATGTGGGAGCCATCGTCCTGGCCTGGGAGTCAGAGCTGCACCGGGGCTGTGGGAGAAATAGATTTGGGGGAGGGGTGGCAGCAGCAGCCAGCGGAGGAGACCCCTTCATCCCCCAGCCCTCCTCACCGGCATCTGCAGTGAGGTCCTGCCTAGCAGTGGCATCCAAGAAGGACATTTTAGCTAGACTTATAAACTTATTTTCTGGGGGAAAAAAAAAAAAAAAAAAAAAAAAGCACTCAAATTAACTAGAATGTAAGAGTTCCTCGAAAGCTTTTATTCTCTCTCTTTTTTTTTTTGACCAGCACACTGCCTGGTACACAAAGCCAAGGAGGCACTCAAAAAAAAAAAAACAAACGTTTTTTCTTAAATAGGCAATTTATAACACTGGCAAGACTTCATTTAATTGTTTTAGAAAACATGATTATTCCTGGAAAGAGCTTACTCCTCTACGGCTCTGGAGAACAGAGGTTTTGTCCTAATTTTTATAAGCCACCTCAGACAGACAGTGGAATTATCTGGATTAACATTTAAGTGTTTGGAAGGCAGTTAAAAACTCTCAAGAAATCCAAGAGTTGTCCTAGTTGCGGGGATCCCTCCTTGACCTGGGACCTGCAGGACAGCTCCCCTGCTTGATTCCTACAAGTCTTCCCGCAGAAGGCAGATCAATGGAGAGGGACTGTGAACTTCTCCGACCGGCCCAGGCCTCATGAAGGAGCATGGCCCAACCAGTCCCAGTGGTTTAGCTACCCAGCACGTCACCCTGGAAGTGCCTCCGACATCTGTCCCACCAAACAGACTAACAGAGAACCAGAATCAGGCATTCAGGGCTGTCATCAAAGGAGTCGCCTCCCTTCTTCCACATACTGACCTGGGATTCTATGTGCAGTAGACATGAACAGAGTTTTTACAAATTAAATAACTTTCTTAAAACACAATAAAACATCATTACATACAATCCCCTTTGGAAAGTCTTTCCCATTCTCAAAATTAACTTACAAAATTTTGTGCAAAAACACTGGCTTCAAATAAATAGGGAAGAAAAGCGGGAAGAGCGGAACTTTTTGTATTATTTTTGTTTTTTAAATTAAAAGTTAAAAAACACCAGCTGCACTTCAAAGTTCTTGCAGGACGCGTCAAGAAGGCTGTGAAAAACAGCCCTCCAGGTCAGAACTGCATTTTCAAGTGAGGTTTTCTGGGTTCAAAATTCACAATGGATGCCTCCGCTGAGATCCCTCACCACGCCCTCTCTGACCAGCTTCAGGAGGAACCCCGTCTCTGTCGTCACATTGTGCATGGTCTGAAAGTTCATGGCAGCCATACAGAGATTGTCAAAGTAGTGCAAAGGTGTTCTGGGTTGGCTGAGGTCATAGCCAAAGCCCGCCAAACTGACTTCATCGCACAGATGCGTGGCTAAGACAACGGCAATGACACCAATCGTGGGGACGTTCTGGAAAGGAGAAAAGACAAAAAAAACAGAAAAAGGTCTTAGCACAAGTCACTGCTTTACAGGTACGCTACATGCCATGCAAAGTGATGAAAGTGGCACTGGGGGCTGCAATTTTATACATCACACAATTTCAAATATCACCCAATTCTAAAGTCTGACTTGCCATCCAAGTCAGGAACCTAGACTCTAAATCATGGTCTGTGATGTGAATTCTTTTAACACACAAGCAAGAGGCAGCCTGGCAGGTCCTGTTGCACCAAGCTAAAAGGTGTTCTTCCTAAAACTTCCACCCACCGGTCCTGAACAGGATGACCATAATAGCAAGACTAACCCATTTCCTCTCTCATGTGACAACTGTCTACAAGTTCTGCTCTGGGACAAGTGGCCACAGCCCTTCTCCGGACATAGTTTGGAACCCGTCCCGTCCTGGCTGGCTCCTGTACAGCCTCTGCCTGAGAACAGAGCGGACTCAGCTCCCGCTGGTGAAGACTGTCTTCACCCCTTACTTGTGAAGACAGTCTTACTTCACCCCTACTTGCCTTTCTGGCAAATAACACCCCCAGGCCATTTTCACATGTCCCGCAGCTCAGCCAGTTTCTGCTCACTCTCTGTTCAGGCAAGTACATTTTTCGCCTCAAATTACGGCCTTTCACATTTGTTTTTTCCAAAATGTACCCTTGCTGATTTTGGCCTAGAATGCCAAATATCCAAAATTTTGGATTCTGACTGTATCACCACTCCCTCTTCACGTGCAACATCTTGCCACTTGTAAATCTGGAATTGGTTCCCTGGATCTCCCTCGCAGACTTAGGTAAAGACAGCACACAGCGCGGCAGACAGGAATACAGAAAGCCCTGCCATGCCTAAGCCCTCCTTGGAGACTGCTGCCCATCAACTACTTGATATTCTTTCGTAACGTCTTTCACGTGCAAATATACCTCCTTGGTTCATCTCAGCCGAGTCTGTGACTTCCATAAACAGCTCTCCTTTTCTGTAAACTGGAACAACAGTGAACCTTTCAGAGTTCAGAGATTAAGGTGGGAATAGGGAACATCCAGGGAACCCACCATTCGATTAAAACTGCTTCCTGCTCCCCACCAGTGTGTCGTGTCTACCTCTCAAAGCCAACCTCCCTTATTAAAAAGGAACTCAACAGTCATTTTACATGTTTGGAAATAAAAACCAAGGGAAACTGACCTTAAAGGAGCCAGCCTCCTGTTTGGGCTTAGGACTCTAAGGCAGTGTGTCCTGTCTTCTCCACCTGCGGCCAGCTCGGCACAAGCACCTTAGGAGTACCCATCAGTGTTTGTGGAGGAGTATATAGGGGTAATGCATGGAGAGAAACTCAGAAACTATCACAAACTCCCCAGGGCATGTTATCTCCAGAACACGTCCCCCAAGAGCAGCCCTCACTGTCCAACAGGCTTTTTCTCTGTCTGCTGGGAGGGCAGATGCATGACGGAGTTTCTGACAATGCAATTTTAGATCAGAAGCCATCTTTCAAGTTACTGTTTTTATCCAAAAGAAGAATACCGTTTTGACAATGATAAAAAAATAAGCAAATATTCAATTCAAATGATAAATTATAAAGTAGAATGTAAAAGACTCCTATAGACTCACTCTCCAGAGAAGGGCATTCTTCACAGTTTGGTGATTCTTTCCAAGCTTTTTCCTATGCAACTATATATACATTTTTAGTTTTTAAACAAAAACGGGATTAAATAAATGTTCTGTAACTTGATTTTCTTGCTTAATACATTGTGGAGGTGTTTTCATATCCATTAGTTTTTCTTCATCCTCAACAGTCACACGATATTGCATCGACTATACCATAATGTTTAAACAATTCTCTAATGATGAATGTTTAGGCTGTTTTTAGTCCTTTGCTATCAATGCTATGATGAACATCCTAGAATAGCCTTGCAGATTTTCTCTAATTTCCTTATAATAAAATTTTTAGACTCAAATTGAGGGGTCAAAGACTATTCATACTTTAAAGGGATATATGTATTGCCAAACCACCCTCTGGAAAAAGTGCCAACTTATAATTCTACCTACATTCCTGCCAAACAAGGACATTATCAAGCTTTTAAATCTCTGCTAAGAAAACAGGCAAAAAATGTCACTGTGGCTCTAATTCGCTTTTACTGGATTACTGGTGAAGATGAACATTTTATCATGTATTCCTGGGCTGTATTAATTTCTTTTGTGAAATGTCTGTTCATATCCTTTCCTCATTTCTTTATTGGCTCAGCTTTTTCTTTTTGATTTAATAAGATCTCTAAATGCTTTGAGAATATTTACTCTGTAATTTCTATGATAAATTTTCCCCCACTAACTTTGCTTCTGATACCCTTCGCCATTCAGCAATTTCGTATTTCACGTAATTAAATCTGTCCTTTTTTTTTTTTTTTTTTTTGCGGTACGCGGGCCTCTCACTGTTGTGGCCTCTCCCGTTGCGGGGCACAGGCTCCAGACGCGCAGGCTCGGCGGCCATGGCTCACGGGCCGAGCCGCTCCGCGGCACGTGGGATCTTCCCGGACCGGGGCACGAACCCGTGTCCCCTGCATCGGCAGGTGGACTCTCAACCACTGCACCACCAGGGAAGCCCAGATCTGTCCATTTTTTAAAGGTTATTTTAAAAATAAAATCGACCTGCAAACCAACAAATGAGTATCTGCCTGTGTTTAAAAAAAATACTATGGAATCTAATAAAGAAACAGGGCAGTTTAAAAGATACAGAAATCTAAGTGCGTTTATAGTGAAACCTCTTTATAACTTAGTTTAAGAATCTTGCCAAAGTACGTGGTCTTTTTTATAAAATTGAATTTTGTTAAAAGTGATGCCAACAGGTTAAAAGTTATAAGCCCACGGTCCGGAGGAACCCATGTGCTCTGTGTGGGAGAGCCCAGCTAAAGCCAATCAGAGACCCGACAGTCACTGGTCGGGGGTAGGGCTGCTCTCCTATGAGAGGGAAAACGCATCATGGGTTCTGGACACGTTCTTGCAATGGGCAGAAACTACATGGCCCTCCTGGGCTCTCCATGGATGGAGAGGCCAGAGCCCTGGAGGAAAATGGCGGACTGCGAAGGGAACAGCTTCCTCTATGTGAACCATTTCACCCGAGCTGGGTGTTCAAGCCTGAAGTTGGAGCCAGAGTTGGATTTAGCTCTTACTGATCGCAGTGAAGAACTAGGTTTTTGTTTTTAAGGAGACTATTCAGGTATTTGTTTTCCTTAACAAGCACAGAATTCTTCCTTTAAAATGTACACAGTTGTGTTAAAGCATCTTTTGGATTAGAATTTGATTCAA
Organism: Platanista minor; assembly: GCA_004363435.1. NCBI lineage: Eukaryota > Metazoa > Chordata > Mammalia > Artiodactyla > Platanistidae > Platanista > Platanista minor. Next base: position 20,922 of record RJWK010002847.1, read on the forward strand.
AGGGCAAATAGAAGACCCTGCTCATCTGCCTATTGGATGAGGACCCCTGAGTCTAGCTCCGTGTTTGCAAATTGCACCCTGGACCAGCCCCATCTCCTGGGAGGTATCTCAGGCCCCCAGTGTGGGTAGCAGTCCCCACGTTTCAAAATTCCTTGCTTTTCCTTATATATAAATGTTTTGCTTAAACGATTTCCACTGCTTTTAAAAAAGTTTCATTTAAAGACACAGGTTTAGCTATTCAGATCATGAAGAAACAGGTAACAAAGGCATCTCCCCCCAGTAGCAACACAGGCTAATTGCAGGTAAAGAATCTACTGCAGTGAACAGCCTATAGCACCAAGGTTCTCAAAGCAGGCTGGAAAATAAAAATCACCCAGGGAACTTTGAAAATCCCAATGTACAGACCACAACACAGAAAGATTAAATCAGAACGTCTGGGGTGGGATCCAGGCATCAACTGAAAAGCACTGCTCTAGAGGACTGCTTATTTACTATCACCTATAAAGTGATGATAAATGTCAATTTTCACCCAAATGGCCTGTAGAGTTAAAATGTAAAGAACTTTCTGACTACCAAAGTTCCTTTCAGTGTCCTGCAGCTAATCATATGGAGTCCTGGAGTAAGAATGCCTTTAATAATATCTCAGTGACTGAAGTGCTAACGTGCTGACTATACTAATGAGATGAGCCACCGGGAGTGGGGGCATTAAACAGTGGGGAGCCCTAAGGTGAAGAGGTAGAGAGGGAAAAAAACACATGGAACATCTAATCAATGGTTAGGTTTCATCCCGGGAAGATGCTTCTGGGTATACAGCTGAGCCTAACTGAAAGTTGTATAGGTGCCTCCTTTCCAACACAGAGAAGACCAGTTAAGTTTCAGTAGCGACAAAGATACCTGATCTCGGCCCCAGAATCTTGACTGAGGCTCTGAGTATTGAAGGATGTCAAAGGCAGTCTCTTTGATAATAACGGGATTCAAAATCCTGAACTGTTTTGGCTGTAGTGGGATTTTTTCTGCCACCTGCTTCCAAAAGAAGAGTCGCACCCAAAACGGCTAAGGAAAGAAAGCAAGCAATCATTAGGGGGACTTAATAAAGTTGTCTTATCAGTGGAGGGGGGAGAGTGCATCCCCTGCTGATGAGGCCAGAACCGTGGGTGTGGCCCCTTGTGGGTTTGTGCGCTGCATTCTGTGGCAAAGTCACAGATCTATGCAAATCCAGTACCTCAACCCAGACAAGCAACTCTAAGGATCTGATTTATGAAGGTGGCACTGGACAAGGAAAGGAACTGCAGAAGCAGCTCTTAATGACTTGGGGAAGAAATTCTTCAGGTAATAATGACCTGAGATAGTCAGCCTTTTTAGGATCCAAAGCCACCATTTTGCCCTGGGAAAACCAAGCAAACAGATCCAATTCGAGGGTATGAAGTGTTCTGGGTGCCCCGCCTGTGCTCAGGCCCCCACCATGCACCCCCTTCTCCACTTACTCCACTTCCTAGTCCTGTGATGTCTCTTGGTAACTGACTGTAAGTCATTTCATATGTGCTTCATCTTTCAGCTGGAACAACTACCCAAGAGAAAATCCAGAGGACCGCAATAACCCGTACGGAATCGAGCTTTGGAGATACAAATTCTCCAGCACATGAAGCTTCTGTGAAAAGTCTGATATGTCCTGTTAACTTTACAGTCAGCTGGTTTGTGCAAGTGCATATAAACGCACACACACTGCTTAACAGCTGACCTCTGGAATTTATTTCAACATAATGTGGGGGGTTGGGGGACTATAAAGTAAGGTGATGGATTATTGTAAAGACAAAGAAAAGGAATATGACCAAGTTGGGGCCATCTCCTTCACATCTGCCCCTCTGGAACGCTGTGAATTGACTCCAACGAGAACACCACCAGGGGCTTCCCCGGTGGCGCACTGCATAAGACGCCGCGCTCCCGATGCAGGGGGCCCGGGTTCAATCCCTGGTCAGGGAACTAGATCCCACAGGCAGGTCGTAACTAAGAGTTTGCATGCCGCAACTAAGGAGCCCACCTGCCACAACTAACACCCAGCGCAGCCAAATAAATAAATAAACATTAAAAAAAGACCACCACCAATCAAAGCGTTTCTGGAGAATCTCTTTGAAGACACGCTTCAGAGAATTTATGTGTATTCTTCTGAAGAGCCTCCATAATGGTTTATATTCATGCGCATAAATTTAATTTCTGAAAATAGTCGGAAGCCATGTAAATTCAAGTCTGGTGAATGAGGTGGGTGGTCAACCTCAATAACAGCCATTTTGGTCCCAAGCTTTTTATTTCCACTAAGTAATGATCCCAGTTTCCACATGTGACTCAGTCAAGCTCTGAAAGCAATCTCCAGGGGAAGTCCTGAGGGGCTTGTACAAAGGGAGTGTTTATTTGAAAGCATGTGTGTTCGTTTAAAAATTAAAACCTGCTAATTCCAATCAGAGACCCCTTCGCTTTTTCCGAAGGCGTATCTGAGGGCCGAGTTTCTAGTGCTTACCAGGGCTTCATTTCTGACCATCGCCTGAAGCCAGTTGAAGTCAACACTCTTAAATAGAACTGCAACAAACAAGTCATTGGAATAATATTCAAGGTCAGACAGTGGTGCACCCTCTGGATAAGTCATCCTTATAGTAGTTTTATTTCCAACATGCTCTGAATAGCCTTCAACCGGTGCACTGTTTAACCTATTCAAGTGAAAAGGAAGGACAAAGATAAACTGACATTAACCACTTTAAACACATGCCAAAGTCCTGCAGCGTGTTTTCCACATTTTTTTAGGACTGGGAGCGAGGGTGTGGTTGGGGGGTAGGGCACCCCTCCCAGCAGCCCGGTCATCCCTCAGCTCTGCCCTCTCCAGGTGCTTGATGAACGCAGTCTTCAGTCTGCAAGAGACTCCCGTATCCAATTTCTGAATGACAAGCAATTCCACCTAGTCCTGCCACTTTAAGCCAACCCAAACACATTACACTCTGGGCACTAGTAATGTTTCCTTGAAAGCTTCCCATTGTGCTTAGATATTAGTGGTTCTTGCCAGAATTTCAGAAAGGTAATCAAAAAAGAAAACCTAAAAGCCGGGGAAAGGCATACACGAACCATAGTTACATAGACAGGGTTGGGCCCGAGGAGGGCACTGGGTCCAAGCGCAACCTGGTCTTAAATTAAAGCAGGAATTTGGGGCACTTAGAACTGTTAGAGCAATGAAGGCTTTGCCAGGGTGGATGCTCTGGGGAAAATGCTAAGAATTCTTCCCAAAGCAGTACCACTCACACAGGTACACAGTTTTGAAATCTCAAAAAAAGTCTGTTTGGTTCTTTCCCTGTATTATCACACCTGTATAAACCTTTCTTTTCTATCCCACTGCCACTTCCTCTTCCAGATCTCAGATACCTAACTCCTGGATTATTAAAAGCTACTATTAGACCTGACAACTAAATGCACAGCACGATCCTGGACGAGGTATTTTCTTTTTCTTTTTACTTCCTTTCTATTTTGTTATTGATTGATTGATTGATTTTTGGCTGCGTCGTTTGGGTCTTCGTTGCAGCGCAGCACAGGCTGTCTCTAGTTGTGGCGAGCCGGGGCTGCTCTCCGTTGCGGTGCGCGAGCTTCTCATTGCGGTGGCTTCTCTTGCTGTGGAGCGCGGGCTCTAGGCGCGCGGGCTTCAGTGGCTGTGGCGCACGGGCTTAGTTGCTCTGCGGCACGTGGGATCCTCCCGGACCGGGGCTCGAACCCGTGTCCCCCGCCTTGGAGGCGGATTCTTAACCACTGCGCCACCAGGGAAGGCCCTCTTTTCCTTTCTTTTTAAATAATGGACGCGACTGGAATGACTGGTGACGTCTGAATAAGGACTGTAGCTAAGGTCTGTACTGCATCACTGTTAACTCCCTGATTCTGAATATCGTCGTGCGGTTCTGTAAGAGAATGATGCCCTTGTTCTCAAGAAGTGCAACACTGAAGTATTTAGGGGTAAAGAAGGGGATTGGGGTTTGCAACTAACTCTCAAAGGGTCCAGGAAAGAACAAGAGTATATAAAGAGAGAAGATTGTAAAGCCAGTGTGATGCAGCGCTATCAACTGAGGAATCTGGGAAAAGGGTGAATGGGAGTTCTTTGTACTGCTCTGCAACTTTCCTGTTAAGTTCAGAATTGCTTTAAACCTAAGTTACCCCAGGGGGGAGAGAGAAATTGGGAGATTAGGATTGACATATATACACTACGAGATATAAAACAGGTAACTAATAGGGACCGACTGTAGAGCCCAGGGGACTCTACTCAATACTCTGTAATGACCTATGTGGGAAAAGAATCTAAAAAAGAGTGGGGATACATAGAGATACACACACACACACACACACACACACACACACACACACCCCTGATTCACTTTGCTGTATAGCAGAAACTATCACGGCATTGTAAATCAACTATACTCCAATACAAATTAGTTTTCAAAATAAATAAATAAAAACATAAAATAAAAGTTACCCCCCAAAAGTTTTTCAGCTGATCTCCATCATAATCAGGCTAAGTGCCCTTCCTCGGTCCCCAGTGCTCTGTGGCCCCAGTGCCTGTGCCTGAAGTCCATGCTGTCCAGTCTGGCCTCACCATCACTGGGCAGCGAGCAACCTGCCCAGCCCCCCTTCCCTCTCCCAGGCCCTCGTTCCTCCTGCGAGGTAAGGCTCCCCATCCAGATCTCCTGCCCACCTCCTTCCTAAAGGGCTAAGTCCCACCATTCCTCAAGGTCAGCTCGAGGCAGCCCTTCTCTTTCCACCGCATCTCTCCTCTGGGCCGGAGGAGGAGGGCGCACCCCAGCTTCTCATCTGCGTCTCTCCTCTGGGCCGGAGGAGGAGGGCGCACCCCAGCTTCTCATCTGCGTCTCTCCTCTGGGCCAGAGGAGGGCGCACCCCACTTTCTTATCTGCGTCTCTCCTCTGGGCCGGAGGAGGGCGCACCCCACTTTCTTATCTCTTCTCCTCCCGTGTATAGGTCGTACACCAGCAGAAGGGCATATGGGGTCCTGTGTGCCTCCCCCAGCGCTGCCTGTGCACAGCTGATCATTCAGCTGCTCCCAGAGAGTCAGGGTGAGCTTCTGGAAGCCTCAAAACCCTGCATTTGGAATGCTAGGCTCTGGCCTGGACCCTGTGCCCTCCAGTGTCTCTGTGTCCTCATGCCTGGCCCTGGCTAAGGGGATGGCTTCAACCGTGGAACGAGAACATCCAGAGCACGTGACAGTGTCTGGCACACAGGAATCGCCCAGAGAAAGGAAGCAGTCACCTCCTCCTGCACCCTACCAACGTCCACAACCCCACTCCCACACCCTCACTTCACACCTTTCGCCTTAAAACGTAGTTCTGACTTGTTTCTTCTATCTCTCGGCCCTTACAAAACGTCTGGTTCCTTCCTACAAACATCTGACACCCCGTGTCCTTTCCTCCTTAGCTTCCTACACATTCTCCCAAAATAGCTGCTAACACGTACTGAGCATCTGCCCCAAGTCTGACACTGTTCCAAGTGCTTTGCATCTAGATGTTAACTCATTCTGTTTTCACAGTAACCCTGTAATAAGGTCTGTGCCATCACCGCCCCCACTTACAGATGAGGAAACGGAGGCACAGGACAGCAAGGAAACGTGCCCGAGATCACAGCTACTGGGGATAAAGGCAGTATGTGGATATAGCACCAGTTTCAGGCTCAAGATATCTGAGATGGATCTTGTCATCCTCCCTCACTAGCCAGAGATCTTCCTCAACTTCTCCGTTTCTGACAGCGGTCCCACTAACGTCTCAGACCCCAGACTAGAAATCTTGGTGTCCCCTGACATGACTGTCAAACTACCCAGAGACTCCTGTAATGTAGGATGATTGCCTATTGCCTGTTATGTGGTTTTCGAACACCTCTGTGTGCCTTCTGGTCCCAGCTGGTGCCACCTTCCAGGGCTCACCCACCCCAAGCCCTGCTCCCAGAAGCCAGGCGTCCCACTGGCTCGAGCTCCGGGCACTGCATCCTCCTCTGGGCCCTGCCTAGCACAGCCTTCCACCTTTGCTGGCTTATCTGAATCTACCGATCCTTCCAAACTTTACCCCCCTCTGAAAGGGTTTTTACCAAAATTAGGGTCAGTACTGCACAGTTTGGGGCGTCCAATCCTTTCATACCTTTGTTTCAGCTTCTCAAACAGTGAGTCCCCCTGAAGGCAGGGACATGCAGGGCTGCCTGGGTCCCTCCTGTTTTTGGTGCTGCCCTGACCCCCAGCAGAGGACTAAAGTCCAGAGGGGAGAGGGTGGTCTGAAAGCCGACGTACCTTATCACAACATCGAACTGGTTCAGGGCCTGGCCCAGCTCTAGTCCGTGGAGGATTCCACCACTTCCAATGACCACACAACGCCTGCAGCTCTTGGCTTTCAAATGTGCAGGAAAGTCATGCTCGGGCAAGAGTTCCAAGAGGGTCTGGACTTTCTCAGAGAACTTGCGGAATCCGAAAGGAGGGTCGTACTTGTACTCGGCCTCGCTCCCTGCAGGGGCCTTCGTCACGAAAGGTGGCAGGTCCGAGCTGTATCTGCTCCTGAAGAGCTGCGCCATCGACCTCTTGGCAAACTGGGGCCGGCATTCCTTCTGCAGGACTTGCTGGGCATACTGCTGGGCTCTCTGGAACAAAGCACACGGACCTGAGTTTCAAAGGCTCTTAGGCATCAGAAATACACTCTGACAGGTGACACTCCGTCCTGCGATGTGTGATGTAGGCTCCCTCGTGGATGACTGTCTTGTAACACAAAACGTCTGTTTTAGGGGGCTTCCCTGGTGGCGCAGTGGTTAAGAATCCACCTGCCGACGCAGGGGACATGGGTTCGAGCCCTGGTCCGGGAAGATCCCATGTGCTGCAGAGCAACTAAGCCCGTGCACCACAACTACTGATCCAGCGCTCTAGAGTCCCTGATCCACAACTACTGAGCCCACGCGCCACAACTACTGAGCCCACGCGCCACAACTACCGGAGCCCGCGCGCCTACAGCCCGTGCTCTGCAACCAGAGAAGCCACCACGGTGAGAAGCCCTCGCACCGCAATGAAGAGTAGCCCCCCTTCTAGCCCGCACGCAGCAACAAAGACCCAACGCAGCCAAAAGCAAATAAATAAAATAAATAAATTTTAAATAACAACAACAACAAAACTCTGCTTTAAAGAGTTAATTTATCCTAGAAACTTGAGGGGGAAACCTGGGAGAATCACATGACAAGGAGACAAACTCAACAAGGATATTTATTTCATGGCACAAGTAAAACAGGAAGGACCCCCACCTCCTACCCTCCCAGCCTAAGCTGTTCAAATAAACTTTGAACAAGTTTTGAACAAATCTGAACAATTTTTCAAATAAATTTTGGACAAATAAATTTTGAGGTGTTTACTTTAAGCTGTTCAAATAAATTTGAGGATTTTAGGACTTCATGTTTCATAAAATCCTCACATGGGAATTCCCTGGTGGTCCAGTGGTTAGGACTCTGTGCTTCCAGTGCTGAAGGCCTGCGTTCGATCCCTGGTCGGGGAACTAAGATCCCACAAATCGCGTGGTGCGGCCACACACACAAAAAATCCTTACCTGCGCTACAACATGGATGAACCTTGAGGACATTATACTCAGTGAAATAAGCCAGCCACAAAAAGACAAACACTGTAGGACTCCATTTATAGAGGATATCTAACACAGTCAAATTCGTAGAAATAGGAAGAACAGTAGTTACCAGGGGCTGGCGGGGAGGGGAAATGGGGAACTGCTGTTTAATGGGTAGAGTTTCAGTTCTGCAAGATGAAAATGTTCCAGAAAATCTGTTTCACAACAATGTGAATACACTTAACAGGGCCAAACTATGCATTTAAAAATAATGAAGACGGTAAATTTTATGTGGGTTTCTTTTTTAAACACAATTTAAAAAAATGATTTCCAGGGACTTTACTGGCGGTCCTGTGGTTAAGACTCCGAGCTCCCAACGCAGGGGGCATGGGTTTAACCCCTGGTCAGGGAACTAAGATCCCACATGCTGTGCAGCACAGCCAAAAGAGAAAAAGATGTCCTATTTCAGGTTCCTATCTAGTTGGATGAGAAACAGGCTTATTTATCCGATGGAGTGATGAGCTTCACACAGTCTGGAATGGGAACCAGGTGTAACCTGCAACGGTGTCCGGTCAACAAAGAAGTTGCCTTGGTTTTGTATACCATCTTCCCTGCACGTTAATATTTTGCATCAACGAGAAATGACTGTTGAAGGCCAAGTACACTAGCCCAGCCGAACACAGCAAGACACGGAGAAACAAGGGAGAGACACCCACTTGCCCCACAGTCTGCCCCTGGGCTCAGTCTGGTCAAATGCTGCCTCGGGATCACCTGGCAGCATCACTGTGCTTTCTGTCCTCATCGCCACATGCAGCAGTCTTGGCCCTACCTTATCCCTCCTCCCACCAAGCTGCGTGCGTGCATGTGTGTGTGCGTGCGTGTGTGCGTGTGCGTGTGTGTGTGTGTTCCTCTACTTTATTTGCTGGGATATTTATTTTTAGGATTGAATATGTCTTTTGAACTGTGTCAGTACTATTATGAGGATTATTATTCCCATATACCGTTTTAAATGTTTGCCTCAACTATGTTTTTCCTCAAAGTCTTGTCTGAATTTTGTATAATACAATTTTTGTATAAATAATAATCTTACTGGAGGAGAACCCCACTCCCTTTTCTTTACATTACAGCTTCAAAAAGCTCTTAGTACTGGGAAGAGCACGGCGTCTATATCTTAAGAATCTGGCCCCACGTCTGAAGAAGGGAATGGATTTTCTTTGAGCCTCAGAAGATGCCGCAGACACGACGTAAGGTCACCGTCTGAGGTCACCGGCACGACACCTAGGACACCTCACAAGACGGTCCTGAGTACCTTCGCTTTGTGGGTTCCAGGTGGCACACCCAGGAAGAGGGCTGAGCTGGCAGGCTCATGGCGCCTGATGACCTCCCAAACCCCTACAATCCCAGCCTCTGCCCACAGAGAGCAGGTGACAAACACCACCACTGAAACATATTCTGATACACCACTGATACCTCGCGAATTAGCATCTTTGCGAGGAATCGAGGGGAAAGCTAAGCAAGGAATCGGCCGTAACCCAGAACAGCCCCTGAGCGGAGGGCTCGCCCTGACCAGGCCTCCAGGTTGGTGACACTCTGCACCTACAGGCACTTAATGCCCAACTGGGGGGCAGGGCAAGTAGAGGGGCCACATGTATTATCCATACTTGTCTCTACACCCCGGGCCTGAGGGTTGTGAACAAGTTTTTAGAGAACGAAAGGTCTAATTCTTCACTATGGAAGGACATCCCAAGCGTCTTGTTTTACAAATCTCCTGGGATACACATGAACATCCGAGAAGTGCCAAGAGACAGAAGCTTAGTGACTGACTCAGGACTGGAAAGAGAGGTCAGGTGATGGAGCCAGACACTGGAGCACGACTCTCTTGGGTGCCAAATTTTCTAGTTTCATTTGGAAGGAGTGACACTTCATTCCATCTCCATTCTGGCAAAGAGTTCCATCTCAGGCTTCAAACTTAATTTTCTAGACTGTGGGCAGAGCATCTTCTGATGGTGACCCCTCCTATCCCTCCGGCAGGTGCAGTAAATCAATCCCAGTGACAACGTTCTAAATGCCACTGGAAATGGCCAAAGCCACAGCAACTCCTTTTCTTCTCTTGTTTCAACTTGTTTAAACGTGTAACACGCCCCAGGAGTGTCTCAGCCTCCCTCCTTCCTCTTTCAGGTTTCAAAGCTCAGGAGAAAAATGCCTCGGGAGGACAGCTCGCCTCGTGGAGCTGAGGTCAAGACCGCAGGCACCTCAACTTTCCTCTCCTCCACTGCAGACAGTGCCAAACCTGGGAGCCAGAGCAGGCTGGCAAGGAAGGACGCAGTGCGGTCCGGATGGCATCCGTCTCGGATGAGGACCACTGGGAACCAGAGGACTGGTGACTTCCTCAAAGAAGCAGCAACCCCCTCTTCTCCCAAATCGAGGCATGGGACACAAGAGCTTCATTGTTTGAAAGGCTTCAAGGCTGAGCTTGCTGGCTGCCCATAACTGAGAATAAACAGACATCAGGCAGTTTCAGTTGTCACTGATGCGGCGATGTGCCATGGAAAACCACAATGTGAGAATTCCCTGAAGGATATTAAAAAATGAATTTTCCTCAGTAAACATCTCCATTTTCATTTCTACCTCATAATTTTTAGGACCATCCTTCTCAGAAATACAGGTAAGTGGCATAATTCTTAGTAAAAGGCAATGTTTTCTTTTATTTATTGATTTAAACCCAGGACAGGGCGCAGCATTTGGGATGAAGGAGACTTTGGGGCCTGGAGCTGGCTGGACCTGGGTAGGAGCCCAACTCCGCCACGGACCACGTGAACCGAGGGTATGAGTTATGCAACGACACTTTCATTTCCACATTTGTAAACTCTGGTTTAACTTCCATGAGTTAGCTGTCTATGACTTTTACCTGGTTAAAAGCAGAAAAATCTGAATAAACAAGTCACAGAGAGAACAGCACAGTAAACTCTCAACCGGGCAATGGTTGCCTCGGGCTGGTAGTTGAGGGTAGTGATGGACCACAGAAGGGGTGAGAGGGAGCTAACTTGTGTGATGAAATGTTCTAAATAGGATTGTGGTGATGGTGTACATTTAACTATAAATTTACTAACACTCCTCCAACTGGATGCTTAAAAGGTGAAAGTCTTATGGTATGTATATTTTATCACAATACACGGTTAAGAAGAAAACAATCAGATGATCTGGATCTAGACCCAGTTTCTGATATCTTTATCAGTAGTGTAAACTTGGTTAAAGCATGAACTTTAAGGCTTTTCAAGGCTTCAGGTTCATCACCTCTATGAGACCACTGAAGAAGGATGGTCTGGGAAAAAGTAAGAGCAGCACCCAGGAGAGAAAGGGATCGGTGTGGAAGTGCGAATGTCTGGACTGATTTAACTCAGCCCAGGGTTACTCTGCTTATTTTTTTTTTTTTTTGGCCACACTGCGCTGCTTGCAGGATCTTAGTTCCCTGACCTAGGATCGAACCCGTGCCTCCTGCACTGGGAATGCGGAGTCTTAACCACTGGACTGCCAGGGAAGTCCTACTCTGCTTACTTTGGATGCGTGACTGTAGGTCTATGGAGTCACGGTGAAGACGTAACCTTGGCCACGATGAACCACACAGCCCAGGATGCAGTCCCCAGGGCGATGTGTGGTCTTTAGTTCCTGGGAGAAGGCCAAGTTCAAACTGGTGCTACCATGAGATCTGAACCTAAATTGATGTGAATGTGCTCTTGTATCTCTTCACACATCTTTTAAGTGCAATTTCACATCTGCACCACACTCAAACTATCCAAGCATCCCTGCAGAGACCACTGTTCATCTTTTTTCACAAATGGCACATTCAGGGACATCTTTAAACAGAAAATATAAAACCCACAGAAAACAAGGCCACACTTCCGCTGTATACATACAGGCAGAATGCTACCAGGTGTTCAGAGTCCAACAGGGTTGTTGACCTTGCAAGTTGTTGAATGTCATCAACAAAGCTCACAGGGCCCCACTCTCACGACTCTGAGACCCTCTTCTGCTAATACACAGCCACAATCATTCAGATTCGTCCAAACTCTCTTGGTTGTAAGGATCAGTCTCCACTGAAGCCTGGAGACAGGGTTTTCTTTGTAGAGAGCTCATACTGAACACCACCTCCCAGCCCTTCCTACCAGCCGGCTTCCTGGCTATTTCCTCTATTCTGGGGACTTGAGAGAGGATTTCTCTTCTTGTTTAGGGATGTGTGACCAGATATCAAAGTTAGGAACTGCTCAGTGCGGCATTCAAGGCCTCTCACGCTCTGGTCCTGTCTCATTGTCAGTCTCATATCCTGCTACTCCCCACCCCAAATCCTCAGCAGTGTCTAACTCTTGCTGTTCCTCTACTTTGCAAAGCCCGCTGAGACATGTGCTTTCTGCACACGCTGTCACGACCACTGTGAAAAGTCGGGCAATTTGACAGTCAATAGTGCTAAAAAGCTACATTTTTTTTTTTTTTTAAAGTCTCAGGCAATAGAATAAAAGACACCCCTCATTCCATCACGGTTAGAGCAGGCTTTCACTTTCTACTTTATTAATTTCTGAACGGAGACTTGCACAAACCTGTTTGACTTAACCATGCCCCCATTCCTCCTTCTTTCTGCACCATTATGGGGGACTTTCTAATTGGAAAAAATAATGATCTTTTAGAAGTCTTTCAGAAATGGGTTGAGGTGGCGGTCACCGTGGGCTACCTCCTGGGTCTCCATTTCCTGCTCCTTCCTCTTTGGGAACCAACCGTAGTGTCCTTCGTTCAGGCAGCCGTCACCCCTTCTCCACGCAGGCAGTGGGGCGTGGGAGGCTGATCCCACACTCATCAGGTCCTTCCATCCCCCCCATCAGGGACGAGTTAGGAATCCTTACTGGAGCCAGTTGGGACAGGGCACTGGCACCCATGAGAGGCGGTTGCTGGCCCAGCCGTGAACTTAGGTTTAAAACTGGCCCCACCAGCCTAAAGGGGGGGACTCACATGCCACGGTTTAGGGGGAAAGAGAAGGGACAGTCTGTTTACTGGGGGACATGAAGAGTTGGGTAGGAGGTGTCTGTCCTATTCCTCAAAGGGATATTAAACTTAATGTACATAACTGAAAGTCCTCAAAGAATTGCCTGTTAAAATTTCACTGTGGATTTTCTGTACAATCTGGAGTTCAAAGATGAGACGCCGTGCTGAGGTTTGAGTAACAGCTCTCCTCCCTCTGGAGTTCAATACAGATAAGTACATATTCGTTAATGTAAAATGTTATCCCACAATCCCTATCTCCGAAGGGCTTGCCTGGAGGACAAGTGGGGAAGACAAAACAGTTAAAGTACCACAGTGGTAACTGTCAAGATTAAGGTATGAGGTGGCTCCTCGAAGACAAGATAGAAGGATGATCGGAGAAGGATCTTAGAAAAAGTAACCCCCCAGCTGAGAGTTGATGTAAAAGACGAATAACAGAGAGGCAAAGGAAGGGCTCCAGGCAGAGAAGAAAGAATGCAGCAAATACAAACTATTACAGAGAGGATGGATAAACAACAACAAGGTTCTACTGTAGAGCACAGGGAACTATACTCAATATCCTGTGATAAAACATCATGGAAAATGTGAATAAGAATATATGCGTGTGTGTGTGTATATATAAAATATATAAAACGGAATCACTTTGCCATACAGCAGAAATTAACACGACATTGTAAATCAACTCTACTTAATAAAATAAATTAAAAAAAAAAAAAACCCACAACGCAGCAAACACAGAGAAAAGTGTTCACCAAAGATGCTGGGACAACTGGAAAGCCACAAGCAAAAGAATGAAGCTGGACCCTGACTTCACACCGCATATAAAAAGTAGCTCAAAAATGGATCAAAGGCCTACATGTGAGAGCTACAACTAGAAAACTTTTAGAAGAAAACATTAGGCAATGGTTTCTCAGATATGACATCAAAAGCGCAAGGAACAAAATGAAAAGTAGATAAACTGGACTTCATCAAAATTAGAAACTTGTGTGCTAAAAATGATACCGTCAAAAAAAAAGTAAAAAGACCACCCACAGACTGGGAAAAAAAAAAATAGTTGCAAGTCATAGATCTGATAAGGAACTGGTATCCAGAATATACGGAGAACACTTAACAACTCAATAATAAAAAGACAGCCCAATTGAAAACTGGGCAAAGAATTTAAATAGACATTTCTCCTTAGAAGACCTACAAGTGGCCAATGAGTACATGAAAAGACGGTCAACATCATTAGTTGTCAGATCAAATCCATAATGAGGAAGAAGGAAGCTCACCAAGGACCTGTGAGCGGGTTCGTGCGCCTGATACAGGCAGGGCTGCGATGGTAGCGGTGACAGAAGGGGGCTGAAGAGATTGGCAGGAACCAAGTCACCAAGAGCCCTACAGGCCAGACTAAAGAGTGCAGATAATCTCCTGAAGCTGAAGGACAGAAATCAAAAGAGCTTGAAGCAAGGAAGCAACGTGTCAGATCCAGTTAGTAGAAATACTACTTCCACCATAACTAGCACGCCTGAATGCAGAAAGGCAGGAAAGGAGACACTGAACTGGGGCGACGGTGAGAACAGAGGATTTCAAGGGCAACCCTGGATCATTATTCCTTTTCCCAGAATCCTAGAAACTACACATTTTTATAAGCACAGCCCCGCTTCTCAAGTAACATACTTTAGGTGGGACAATGAAATGCTTACGCAAACATTCATAATACCAGATGGAATCTGGTAAGTTTCAGAGGCGCTTCAAAGACCACTGAGGTGGTTCAGTTTGAATGCCACTGAGTGGGGACTAGTGGTGTCACGTGCCTGCATTCAGAACAGGAAAAACCCAGGTTATGAAACCAGCCTACACTTTCCAGCCAGGTACTAGACGATTGCAGTGAACCACGGAATTCCAGGGCTGGAAGGGATCAGAAGGCCCTTGAGCCACCAACTAACTGTCTGATGCCTGAGTTCTACCCCAAAATAGTTATCCTGGCTTTGGTCAAAGACCTCCAGAGATTCGCCACAAAGAGCAGCTCATTTTGTCCATCTTTGGACGTCGTGGACCATCAAACCCTTCTCCTTTCAGCTTGGCTGTCACCCTTGATCCAAAGTTCTTCCAGTGAGGCCACCCGGGCAGGCTGACTCTCCCCTGGGCCAGGCCTCTGGCTTGTTGGCAGCAGCTGCCATGGGTCCGGCACTGGTCTTCTCTATGCAAATGTTCCCATCCCTTCAAAGGTTCCTCGGGGACAAGGTCTAGAATCTCTTCTCTGGTCCTTCTCAGAAATCACTAGGGAATTCCCTGGCGATACAGTGGTTAGGGCTTGGCGCTTTCACCGCTGGGGCCCGGGTTCAATCCTTGGCTGAGGAACTAAGATCCCGCAAGTCACGAGGTGTGGCCAAATTTTAAAAGTCACTAGGATTCCTTAGGGGAAACTTAGAGGGCCATGATGACTAGAGCACTTGTCTGAACACGGCAGGTTCGAGCAGACCACCACTGGCCTATTAATGTAGCTAAAAAGAAAACAGCTGTAGGCAGCCACAGCACAGTTGATGCAGACAGCGCTGGCCAGGCACGAAAACCACTAAGTTGATTTCACCCAAGGTGTTACCAAACGGCATCTTCGCCATCCATCTCACAAGTACACACAGTGCTCTACTCTTGCACAGAGAGGTCACATCTCTCCTCAATTAACCCAGACTCAAGAGCAATGATCTCTGTCGTTGGTCAGCAGGTCAACGGCCTGATGAATGAAATGGCCAGGACAGAGGGGACGCACAGAGAATGTGGAAAAGTGTAGCAAAGGGAGGAGTTCACAGATACCAGTAATCGTATATCACAGTATCAAGTGTCAGCATTTCAGGGTTTTTCCAGGAGACAAAAAACAGAGACAGGATGTCTGCAAAGTTTATCCAAGCGAGCTGTGGAAGGCCTTGGAATTGAAAGGGATTTGGGAATGTCTGCAAGGCCAGCCGTTCGGGAGGGAAAGCCCAAGCGGATGATGCGGGACCACATCCTGCTCCAGCAGAGCAGAGGAGCTAATGCTGCCAAGATGAACTGAGTCAGCCAACATCTGAGGGACACAAACAGCTGGGGAGGAAGGCCCCGTGATCAGCAAGACCCCTGAGACACGAGGGTTCTGCACAGGCCAAGCTGTGCATTTATTAACTACAATACACTCTTTTCATTTACATGTTTATACCTGTCTGTACTTTTGAAAAATGTGAGGTAACTTCAAAGCATATACAGAATAGAAACACGTGAATAAAAATCAGGACTTGAAGAGGAGCTCTGTGCATACTCTCTTACTGGACTCTGATGACCACCCCATTGCACAGACATTGTCATCTACACCTCACAGCTGAGGAAACTGGGACTCCAAACGATTCAGTCACTTGCCTCAGGTCTCACTGTTACGAAGTGGCATTTAGATTTGAATCCAGGTCAGAAGTTTAAGCTCTCTCCTCTGCATCATGCTACCTATAACTTCTGGCTTCCTCTCTGTGGACACTCCCTACCCCAGCAGAGAGCAGAGTCATCAGGAGACTGGACTCTGAAACCACGCTGCTGGGTCCAAGCCTTCACACCACCACTTACTTGCTGAGGTAACCTTAGACAGGTTACTTAAGGTTCTTCCCTATCCTCGTCTATGAGGTGGGGATAATAACAGTAGCTGTATCCTCAGGACTGTTATGAGGGTTAAATGAGTTTCTATTGCTAAAGCATTTTCAGAACAGCTACACAGTACATACTAAACTAGATTAACTAAACCAGTTAACTGAACTAGGTGTGAACTTGGGCCAGCAGCTTAACCTCCCAGGCCATCATCTGTAAGATGCAGAGAACCCTGGGATATCTCTCAGTCGTGATGATCACTAAATGAGATAATACATGTAAAGCACCCATACATGTCGGTTATCATTATTACCATGCTACTTTACTTAAAACCATCTGTCTTTTGTCCAAGGCTGAACAGTTATCAGATAATTTACAACTCAAACAATCAGTGAAATCAGGATTTAATACGGCAATTGATTAAAAGAATAAATATACATTGAAGGAAAAATCTTGAAATACAATGTGAAATCATTAAAACGAAAAATAAAACACAGAAATGACAAATGATACTAAAAGAATTTCTTCCTGATCTGCTTTAAGAACAGGTACTCTGGCAGCATCATGGTGTATTAACTCCATGACAGGTGCCCTACAGGGTCAAATGGAACTCACCTCACCCCACGACTTCAGTAAATGGGGGAAGAACAGTGAGTGTTAGGTGGGTGTTTTGAAGTGCTAAGGTTAAGTGTTTTCCCTTCTGTTTATAATTTTCATGAACATTTATTTACAACACTTGAGAGACAATATTACTATTTAAGCGTACACTTGGAAATATTCTAAGTGAAACCACACTGATGGAATATCTAACCTTTATGCGGTTGGGGTCCACATAATGCATTTTTTTCATGTCACATTCTTCAGTAGTATAATTTAACTTGAGGATATAAAGGATCCACACTCCAAACACAAGCAATGTACACCTAGAAAAAAAAAATCAATTACGTATAATGATGTCGTCATGTGATAATCAAGAGAGATCATGTGAAATAACTGAAAACCTAACCCAAATAGAGTCTGCCTGCCACACAGCATAAAAGTACAGTCTTTAAGATGACCTCTTAACTTAAGGCAGCATTTCTTATTTTTCTAACAAGATAAATTAGTCATTTATGACTGTCTTTGTTATAAGCAAATATAGAAAAAACTTTTTTCTGCAAAGGTACCGCAATGAAATCTGAAATCACAGTATAGATTACTGGACTTAAAAAAAAACTAAGTAATAAATTTTGAACTACAGAATCTCAGCTTCAATATTTTGCCACTTTAAAATAGTCAGTCCTGAAGATGGTTACCTTTGAGACTTTAGTTTGCCATCTTCGCAGATGCCTGGCTTTTGGAATAAAGTCATATTCCTTGCCTCAATTAAAAAAAAAAAAAAAGTCAGTCTTGGGACTTCCCTGGTGGCACAGTGGTTAAGATTCTGCGCTCCCAATGCAGGGGGCCAGGGTTCAATCCCTGGTCAGGGAACTAGATCTCACGTGCACGCCGCATTAAGAGTTCACTCTACAACTAAGGACCCCACGTGCCACAACTGAGGAGCCGGTGAGCCACAACTAAGGAGCCCACCTGCCGCAACAAAGACCCGGTGTGACCAAATACATAAATAAAATATTTTTAAAAATAATAAAATAGTCCTTCAAATACTGTAAGATTCCACTTATCTGAGGTACGTAGAGTAGTCAAAATCGGGACAGAAAGTAGAATGGTGGTTGCCAGGGGCCAGAGGAAGTGGGGCTGGGCTTAAGTGTTAATGGATATAAAGGATCAAGCTTTTCAAGATGAAAAGAGTTCTGGAGGTGGATGGTATGACGGTTGCACAACAATGTGAATGTATGTAATACCACTGAACTTGTACGCTTAGAAATGGTTAGGATGGTAAATTCTATGTTACGTTATTTTACCACAATAAAAAAAATTAGGAGAAAATACGGTGAGTTCTTAAAAAAAAAAAAAAGGAAAACAAAATAAACAATCTACTTATTATTCTTCTAAACAATTCTACTCAGAACTGAGGCTGAGTTAAAACAGTACCACCAGTCACCTTTAAGACCACCTATGAAAACTATTTTTAAAGATCTGATAAATTCAAACTATTCTACAGTTTAAAACACGTGCGTGCACGCACACACGCACACACACACACACACACACACACACTAGGAGAAAAGAACTGAGTCTAGTCCTGGTTCTAGAAATCTCATTTTTAATAAGCTCCCCAAGTGATACTGGCAAAATAAAGGTTAGAAAAAAGTTAAAATCAAGTTTAAGAACCAGTACTTTAAATACGTTGCGTTATTGAAAAAACGAAGTCAAGGAATAACTTTAAGGGGAAAACATATTCTAAAGAAAAGGGCACTATAAAAACTATAGCATCTAGGGCTTCCCTGGTGGCACGGTGGTTAAGAATCCACCTGCCAACGCAGGGGACACGGGTTCAAGCCCTGGTCCGGGAAGATCCCACACGCCGCGGAGCATCTAAGCCCCTGAGCCACAACTACTGACCCTGTGTGCCACAATTACTGAAGCCCACGTGCCTAGAGCCCGTGCTCTGCAATAAGGGAAGCCACTGCAATGAGAAGCCCACGCACCTTAACAAAGAGTAGCCCCCGCAACTAGAGAAAGCCTGCACGCAGCCACGAAGACGCAGCCATAAATAAATAAATAAATAAATAAATAAATAAATAAATAAATAAATAAATAAATAAATAAATAACTTTTTAAAAATTAAAAAAAATATATATAGTATTTAGCATAGTATACCCATACACAACAGATGCTAAATAGTTAATATTTGAGGATTATATTGCAAGAAAGTATTGCTAGGAAGTGTTTTCAAGACTTCTCGATTCTCATTTCAATAGACTCTACCATGAAAACCTGGACAAGCATCTTAATTCTTCCCTGGGATCAAATACAATGCTAAGTGACTGGGATGCAACCATTTGCATAAAAAAGGGACGGTCGGGGGAGGGGAATACACACACACAGTATTTCTTACATATACAAGACTGCTAACATTGGTCATCTTTAAGTGGAAAGAGGAAATATGGGGAGCAGGGACGAGAAGATGTTTTACTGAGTACCTTTAATATCTTTGGAATCTTGTGAATGCAGTATGACCTATTCTTTTCTCCAGCCCCAGCAAAGGTACTATATTCAGTGCATTAATAATTCCCTTATTTTGATCATAAAAGAAAAAAACGGGGGAATTCTCTGGCGGTCCAGTGGTTAGGACTCCGAGCTTTAAATGCAGGGAGCACGGGTTCAGTCCCTGGTCGGGGAACTATGATCCCGCAAGCCGCGCAGCGTGGCCAGAAAAGAAAAAAAAAAAAAAAAAGGAAGGAAGAAAAAGTTAAAAGCAGGCCCAGAATCTACAGCACTGATTCCATTGTTCTGTAATTCCTGGTTGCAAGTCTGTCTCAGCCACACTGCAAGCAGCACGAGGCCCAGGTCTATCTCCCATGTGGCCAGCACCCAGCATGGTGCCAGGCATATGGGGGCCTCAATAATTACTGGTTAATGGCAAAAGAAGACGGAAAATGATCTGAGTGTTTATTAACATACATTTCCTTTCCCACCTTTCTTATTCTACACCTCCCGAATTAGTAACACGAGATGGGAGGCTCGATTTCAGGGTTGGATTTCTACCAGTCAGCATGAAAGAAAAGGGTACTTTACCACCTAGTTTGGTTGGTACCAAGTAAAACTGACAAGTTCCTCCTTTAACAATTCTCTCTCGGGAGTTCCCTGGTGGTCTAGTGGTTAGGATTTTGCACTTTCACTGCAGTGGCCTGGGTTCAACCCTCAGTCGGGGAACTGAGATCCCACAAGCCTTGCCAAGTGGCCAAAATTAAATAAATAACTATAATAAAATATTTGAAAAAAAACAAAAAAACAATTCTATCTCTTATTTGGATGTACGGGTGACCTGGCTGGTACCCCTCTCAACCTTTTTAGTGTTTGATATTCAATGTTATTCAAATGCCTGTAGGGGACTTTCATTAACTGTATTTTTAGATTCACTGGAAATATCGAAGGCAAAGGGATAGCCCCTCTTGCACTAGGTAGCGGCTGGAAGGGCTGTGCACTGGAAGCTGTGGGGCCTGGAGGCTCCCTGGCTGGCGCTGTGCTGCCACCGAGCACAGCCTGATGCAGGAGCCCACGGCACCTGTGCTCTGAGCCTTGACTCAGATGTGCCTTTAAATGATCCCTGAACAAGTGTGACAGTGGATGAGAGCCATCTTCAGGGCTCTCACTGAATTTTTCCCCCAGTTGACCCAAATCAGAGGTGTCTTGCGGCCCGAGGGCTTGTGCTTACTTGAGGATGTCTTTCAACAACAAGCTGGGTCTTCTCATCTTGTTCTGAGCACGGGTGTACCATTGCAGGGAGGGCCGTGAGCAATCGCTTTTCAGCTTCACACGGTGGTACTGGCTTGGCATTGCTGTGAAGAGAGGAGAGCGCAGGAGAAGGGAAAGAGGAAAGTGAGTTCAGCAGATTATGCTTTTAAAGAGCTTTTTTTTTTTTTTTTTTTTTTCCTGGCCTCTCTGCACAGCTTGCAGGATCTTGGTTCCCCGACCAGGGACTGAACCTGGGCTCTTGGCAGTGAAAGTGCCAAGTCCTAACCACTGGACCACCAGGGAATTTCCTAGAGAGCTTTGATGTGGTATAGCCACACCATGAAATACTACTCAGCCAAAAAAAGGAGTGACCGATTGATACACGCAACTGGATGAATCTCGAGGCAATTATGCTGAGCCAATACTAAAAGGTTACATGTTGCAGGATTCCATCTATATAATATTCTTGAAATGACAAAATTACAGAAATGTAAACAGATTAGGTGTCAGGGGTTAGGGAGGGGGTGGTGCAGTGGCTATGGAAGGGCAACAGGAGGGGTCCTTTTGGTGATGGAAATATTCTGTATCTTGACTGTACCCCTGTCAATATCCCAGTTGTGCTATTCTACGGTTTTGCAAGATGCTACCATTGGGGGGAAAGTGAGTAATCTGTGTTATTTCTTACAACTGCATGTGACTCTACAACTACCCCAAAAGTAAAAGTCTAATTTTTGTTGAGTCTTTAACTACTAGAGATACTTACGGAACTATTTACAGATGAAACAGGAGAAATGAAATCTGCTTCAAAAAAAACCAGGAAGGGGATAAGTGTTTGTGGGAATAGCTGACACAAGTTGAGCTTTAAACTGCTGTCGAATCTGGGCAATGGGTACGTGGGGCTCACTATACAGTTCTCAAAACTATTTGAAATTTTCTATAATAAAAGTTTAAAAAGAAAGTGGTATATTAAAAAACAGGAAGAGGGTTACACTAAGAAAAAAAGAAAAAACATGGCAATTGAAAAAATTTTTAATGGCAACTTTAAAAGAGGTTTTCTTTAAAAAGTACTTATGTTCTCTGGTATGCTTGCCTACTTATTCTTTTGAATTAATTTTATTCTCAAATTTTCAATTTTTAAGCAATATTACCAGGGGTATTGTAGTAGAAATCAAAACATCTCCCCCATATCAGTTTCCCCCTCCCTCTCTCCTCTGGATTTTTAGCTGGGCACATGGCCTCCCAGAATAAAGACTACATTTTCCAGCCACCCTTGGAGCTAAGTACAGCCTTGTGACTAAGTTCTTGTCAATGGGATACAAGCAAAAGTGACCCGGAGAACTTTCAGGGTGCTTTGCTTGGCATATGACCTTTTCTCCTTTATCCCCCTTCCCGCTGGCTGAAATACTGACACTTGATGAGCCACTTTGGACCACAGAGCATGTCACCCAAGGGATGGAGGAGCAACAAGAGAGAAGGGGCCCGGGTCCCTGGACCACCCCAAGGACAGAGCTGCCAATCCACCTTAGACTGCCTGCCTCTGGACTCTTACATAACAGAGAAATAAACCTCCATCTTGTTGAAGCAACTGTTAATTAAATCCCAGCTAATACAGGAACCGATTGCATTATGATATTTACATATTAATTCAAGAAATAATGTCTTTACTATACTCAGTCTTGAAGCCAGGAGGAAGTTATATCTCATTATTCATTTCATTTCCCCCATTAGTGCTGAGCCATTTTCTTTGGAAAAAAAAACTTTTATCAAATTGACATCCAAGTATTTGATTTCTTGCTACTGTAAACACTCTCCCTCAACTGCAATTTTACTTGTGTAACACTAGGGTACAAGAATTTTCATAGACTTGCATCACTCCATTTGAGTAGTTTCAAAAAACTGAGCCAAGGGCCTCACTAGTAAACCTCTGCTGAAGAATCTACTGAATTCTTAAAGGAGAAGCGAGATCAACTGAGACCCTGGAAGGTTTTCCATCACCACAACTTTGTGGTTACTTAGATGCACAGTCAGCCAAGTGGTGGGTCCTAGGGGGCTGCCTATGACCAGGGCATCTATAAAAAGGAAGTTTCTATGATGCCCACGTTTTTATGACCAGAATGACACTTCACACCTGCGTGACCTCCTGAGAACAAAGCAGACGGTGGTATTGGAACCGGGATCCCACCCTTGCCCATGGCCGGCGCGCTGGACGGCGCTGTGGGCTCTGGGCTCTCTACTCTGTCCCCTGTTTCTCATCTGATCTGCCACTCAGGCTGCAAGCCTGCAAACTGCATTCCCAGACTCTCTCTTGTGCCACCCAGCTTCCTGAGGAACTGTGATTGTATGCCGTCTGGGTGGAAAACTGGAAGGCAAAGGGAGGGGGCAGCCTTTCATATCTCTATGGTTTCTGGTTTCCTGCTGGATACGGACCGGGACATCAGATGAATCTCTTCTGCTACTTTTAGGAAAGTGGAACCAAACAGGAAGAGGCTCTGGAGGTGAGAGGAGGGTCTACAGCCCTGGAATTCTTCCTCTTCTCACCACTACTGCCACACAACACACTCACGCATCATTCAAGCGCTCAAAAAAAAAAAAAAAAGAGAGAGAGAGAGAAACAAAAGAAAAGAAAACGGCAGTTGTGTTTTTGTTTTTTCCTCTCACACTGGAGGGGATCTCAGGAGAGACCCCTAGGCTCAACTCCTCCACCTGCCACCTGAGAAGTCTGGGGCAACTCTAACTCTTGTAGCTCACTTTCCTCATCTGGAAAATGGATCCAATATTACCTACCTCCCAGGATTCACGTGGGAATGGTGGTTGCACATAAGAAGCACTACCTCAGTGCTGGCTGTTGCTATTGTTACACAGAGAGGGAAGTGACAGGCATTTTACACAACTATCTGACAGGGATTTAAGACATCTGCATCCTTTAGGCACTCTCATTTCTGGCCTCAGGTTTCCGCTCCAGCCCCATCAGGGGCCTGTCTTCAGTCCTATCCATGTCCCTTCCTGGGGATCTCTGGAGAGGGAGCATCCTCCCGAAGCCCCTCCTGCACTCACCCAGTCAGGTCCCGGTCAGTCTCTCTCTCTCCCCAACCCCTTTCTAAACTCCCAGCTTCCTTCACCGGCCTCTCCTCCTCACCGTGATGGCCCAGCCGCTCCTTCACTCGGTCTGCGCACCATGCCAGGTGCCTTAGAACCACGCTTCCCTCCCGACCTCTGCAATGGTAAACTCCCCTACACACGGTGCAGGACTCCAGGGTCCCGGTTCCCACCCTCAGCACCATTTCCTCCTCGCTCACATATATTCACGACAAGGTTCACCACTTGCCTTTTACTCACCTCTTCAAGGGATCAGACCCCAAATCCATCTCCCTCTGCAGGCCTCTCACCCAGCTCAGACCTGTCTAGCTAACGACATGCCTGCTATCTTCTCCTCAAACAAAATCACAAAGCAGAATCTTTTCTCACATCATTTGGTAGCCGTACCATCCACTCAGTCATCCAAGCCAAAACCTGCAGGTCGGCCCCAGACTTCTCCCTGGCATCCCCAGGCCCAATCAATCCCCAGGGCCTCTCAATCATACCTTCTTGTACTTCCTGGGCCCATGGGCATTCTCTTAGTGGAGGTCACTTACCCAGACTCCCCTGTCTCAATTTTGTCCCTTCAAAGCCATCTTTCTAAAATATCTGTTTAGTGGCTCCCAGCTCACCTCAGGTGCTATGACTTCAGGTGACAAACTTGCCTGTTACACTCTAGCCACAAAGAAGTACCGTTAGAAGCCTGGATGTGCCACATTGTTGCCTCCGTGCCTTTGTACAGATGCACGCTCAGTCTGGAATCCTGGTGGGAATCCGCCCCCCAACGATCTGCCTGGTGAACTGTCTCCTTCCATACTTACACACTTCTCCTTCTCTGTGAAGATCATTTTCAACACCATAACCGTCCCTGGGCACTTCCCATCTCTGTTTACCACTATGAACTGAGATGTTCTGGGTACATTTGGGGTCTCCTCCACCTTTCTGCAAGCACCTGGAGAACTGAGCTGCCGGGGCTTTGCTCATCTCTGTAACCCTAACACCAAGGATAGGGCTTGGCACACAGCAGGCCCTTAAGAAACATCCCACATTGAATGGAATGTGCATGACTCGCCTACGGTCTGTTAACAAACAAGATAAACTCCCCCCCCCCCCCACCAAGTGTACTTTCCCAGTGATATTTAAGATTAAAACTAAAACTGAATGTTAACAGCAATTCTAAGAGCAAAGTGTAAACTCTACTGAAACATCTAACATGTCCCGCAACAGGGAAATTTGTTGGTAAATTATGGTGCAAACCACTTAGAATACTCGGCAGTTGTTAAAGCCTTTGCTACACGGAGTGGAATCTGTGACCACAGCCTCAGCATCAGCTGGGAGCAGGTTAGACATGCAAAGTCTCAGCACTGCCCCCTCCATCTGCTGAATCACAGGATTCACATGAACGTTAAAGTCTGAGAAGCACTCAAGGTATTTGGTCCATACATTTATTGGCACAGAAAGATACTGCAAGAAAAAAGCAGGTCTGTAAAAATTATGTATATATACCTATAATCATGTTCTAGGGTGCACCTACAAGGTAGGAGAATCTGATTTCCCGTGAAGTCACTGAATCCTCCTACTTGGGTTGGAATGTCTTCTTCCAATTTAGAAGGGACCATTTGGATTCAACACGACAAAAGGAGGGTCAAGCAGAGTCATCTTCACACACGCGCAGTTGACGGACGGCTGGGTGTCCTTAAGATGCTCCCTCAGAGAACCCGGGGTTTACGTATTTCTAGTCACGCTCACCTCTGCACCATCTGCACTGTGTCCATTCATTTCTTTTGTCTTTTTTTTTTTTTTTTTAATTTTGCTGTACGCGGGCCTCTCACTGTTGTGGCCTCTCCCGCTGCGGAGCACAGGCTCCGGACGCGCAGGCCCAGCGGCCATGGCTCACGGGCCCAGCCGCTCCGCGGCACGTGGGATCTTCCCGGACCGGGGCACGAACCCGCGTCCCCTGCATCGGCAGGCGGACCCTCAACCACTGCACCACCAGGGAAGCCCTCTTTTGTCTTTAATGTGCTGTTTTAGTGGAGGACGGGTTGCAATTAAAAGTTCAATTAAAACGTTTATCATCATGAGACGTGTTACACATAATTTTTGTCTTTTTAAGATACATTTGTCTCTTGTCTTCCCCACCGGAATGTAGATTCCATGAAAGCAAGGGTCTTTGTTTTGCTCACCACTGAGTTCCCGGTGCCTAGGATGGTAAGGGGCACACAACAGGCAACTAACACATATTTACTGAATAAAGACTCTTATGAGATTTCAGAGGTGATGCTGGTTTCAGGCATTCCTCCGAGGACATGTGCTGGCGAGCTGTCACCATCTGTCCCGTGGCGCTCTCCCATCTCTGCTTCTCCATTTCCTTCACGGGCAGCTCGTCCCCTACCGCCTCCTTCTAAGTGCTAGGGTCCCAAGGCTCATAAATGTGTCCCTCCTTTCATTCAGACTGCCAGAGTAAGAGCCTCCACTAACCCTTTCTATGCAGAAAAGGCCTGGCTTTCAAAATTATATATTTCTTCTCACGTGTAAAACTGTAACAGCACAGGGAGATCAGCTCAGTGCTTTGTGACCACCTGGATGGGTGGGATAGGGAGGGTGGGAGGGAGGGAGACGCAAGAAGGAGGAGATGTGGGAACATATGTATATGTATAGCTGATTCACTTTGCTATAAAGCAGAAACTAACACACCACTGTAAAGCAATTATACTCTAATAAAGATAAAAAAAAAAAAAAAACTGTAACAGATGCTTCTCAAATGCTTGTATACCTGATGAAGAAATCATTCTCAAGGCCCTAATGAAGAAATACTAAGGCAAAGTCCAGGCCTTCAGTACACTTATAGAACTGGCACTAACATTTTCAAATTAAGAACTAACCATCCAAGATAAGAATACAACAGACGCTGCAAAGCAGTCAGTACATGACAAACTGTCAGATTAACTGTACAGCCAATTACTGGTGCAAGAGAGGGTAGGACATTAATATTTATTGGGAGGAATAAGCCTACACACGATATCCTTAAATCTGAAAAACACCTTCTTTGGGGACCTCCCTAGTGGTCCAGTGGTTAAGAATCCATCTTCCAGTGCAGGGGATGCAGGTGCGATCCCTGGTCAGGGAACTAAGATCCCACATGCCTCGGGGCAACTAAGCCTGCACGCCGCAACTCCTGAGCCCACCCACTCTGGAGCCCTCACACCACAACTACAGAGGAGCCCGCATGCCACAACAAAGATCCCACGTGCCGCAACTAAGACCCGATGCAGCCACATAAGTCAATCAATAAATCAATAAATCAATATTAAAAAAACCCCAAACACCTACTTTTTTGAATTGCTATCTGCATTTAACCTGCCGAAGGTCACACATAGACAAGTTAGGGAGCTGAAATTTCCAACCAACATCTATCCATGTCCAAGTCCACTCCCTTCCACCTGGGGGGTACTTAGGAAGGGTAGGTATTGGAATTAGGTGGGCATGCTTGTATGTGAAGGTTTTTTTTGTTTTTTATTTTTTAAATAATAAAGGCACGCCAAAGCACAGACTATTAGAAACAAAAACCTGAAACTGACAAAGCAGTAAATAAACCGACACAGCTGGAGTGGACAACCTGGGAAGATGAGCAGGTACAGCTTAGATATTAACACGGCAGCCGAAAGACCATGCCCTTCGAGGTGGAAGGTGTCATGAGAAGGACTTCGCAGCAAGAGAGAAGGAAGCCTCACCCTAGGCTCTCCAGGGACAGCGGGGCAGGACACTGGACGCTCGGGTGGAAAGGGAGCCTGAGGCCCATCCTGGTGAGGAAGAGGATGGGACGAGGACAGAGATGGATCAAGAAATGATGAAGACTAGCACCAAAAAGAAGCAGGCAAAGATCAATCTGGGTCCCGGTTATGGAAAGAAATAGGACTGGAAGTCAATTTTTGTAGTTTAGTGATGATGATGTGATGAACTTGAGAAGATAAATAACTAGACGAAGATGCCCAGGATGCAGCTGGAAATGCGGCCTGGACTCCCCAGAACGCCCATCCCTCCAGCCAGCCTTTCTTGGCAGGTCCGAGACTGACTAACTTCTCTCCCGTGCACCTCGACTGGTACAGGTCACACGCCATCCACGGGAAAGTGGAGAAGACAGTCACTCAAATCATGCTTGGATTTTATGTTTTAGAGGAAGAACTGTACTTGATGAAGGAGGACGGGAAACAAGACAGAAAGCCTGCCTCAGGGGAAGACGGCTTTGGGGTGCCCAGAGACAAAACACCTCCCAGTGCCAAGGATGACACACCCAGCTACAGCAGGAGCAGAGGGGGCTGGGTGAGGAGGGGAGACCCACCCTGTGGGCAGAAGGAACGGAACGAGCAAAGCAGAGGCCTGGGGAGTTTGGAGAGCGAGTGACTAGGTACAGCTGTGAAAGTATGGCCTGGGGTGTGGGCGCAGGCAGGAGTTAAGGGCGATACTGTGGTCTCGTTGGACACCCCAGGGCTGGTGCCACATCTCGGCTGTGAGTGTTGACTGCTGACAGCATACCGCTCGCCCCCTTCTCTGAGGATCTGCCCTCTGTCCCCAGCCAACGATTGATTGACAGGGGGACAAAAGGCCTGGGATTACCCTGGAGAACAATTCAAGCTCCAGAGCTCCCTGGGGGAGCAGCTGAGACCACAATTCCTGTTCCAGGCTCTGCTGCTAGGGAACCCTGACCTAAGACAGGTCATACATATGGATGATGGCAGAAGGTCACGGACGGTCATGAGAAGCCCTTGAAGATTTTATTCAGGGGGGTCATGAGACGTGGAGGAGAGCCTCCGGGGAGGCAGCAGGGACGTGGTGGAGGAGGAGAGCCAGAGATGGGGCTGGTCTCAGCAGCAGACCCAGTGCCCCAGCCCCCATGCTGTGGCCGGGTGGGCAGGAAGGGCTTTCAGCTGCAGAACAGACAGGGCTTGAGGCAGGTCAGATGTGGCAAGCAGGCAGGCGGGAGGAGAGGCCAAGTGTCAGGGAGGTCACAAAGAGGACGTGTGCCCTTGCGGAGTCCCCAGTGCCAGTGGGCCATCAGGCTGATAAATGCCAGCTTGGAGTCCTGCGGAGGGATCTGAGCTGGAGGAGCAGTCAGGGGTGCACTTGGTCGCACATAACAGAAACCTGGGTGCCAGCCAAGGCTTTCAGCCAACTGGGGGTGTCTTTTTTTGTTCTTTTTTTTTTTTTGGCCATGGCGCGAGGCATGTGGGATCTTAGTTCCCCAACCAGGGATCAAACCCCCTGCAGTGGATGCTTGAAGTCCTAACCACTAGACCGCCAGGGAATTCCCCGGGCGTGTGTTTTTTCTTACAGAACAGGCGCAGTGGCTCTGCAAAGCTGTCCGTGTCCCTGGCTCCCACCAGCCTCTGCTCCAAACTCCAAGCAGGAAGGAGAAAAGGGATGAGGCAGAGAGGAAGGGGAGGCACCTCCATCAGGAAAGGAAAAACCTCCCTGGAAATCCCTGACGGGCTTCCAATTCTATCTTGTTAGCCAGAACTGCATCATGTGACGACCCCCCAGTCGCAAAGCTGGCCAGGAACTTTTCACAAACTGGGCAGGCTGCTTCCACACAAAATTAGGATTCTGCCAGTAACAAGGAGGAGAGAGGGAATCTCTAAATCCGCAGTAGGGCCGGCCACAGCTAAGGGCCTGGGGTTATTTAGATAAAGGAACAATTAAGACTGTTCTAAAGAGATTAGATCTCCAAGGGGAAGAACAAAAGGCAGGGCCTTCTAGGGGTTGGAGAGGTGAGGATGAAGCACAGAAGGTACCCCTGGAAATCAGAAAAGGAAACCTTAAGTAAAATCTGTGACTCTGCTGTGACAGTTCCAAAACACTCCAGAAATTCAACTATTTAAGAAAGGAGCACAATAGTTCCTAAAACAAGATGCATTTTGGATCGCTTTAACCTAAAAAAGCAATATGGGTGCCCCCACTGTACACAGAAAAAAGGGTGCCTTCTAATGTCATCAGTTCCTCCAACATGCTCTGTGGGAATGCCAAGATGAAATGGATTAAAAGTCCCTGCTTTCTAGAAAGCCGAGGTCCAGGGAAATGACAACAGGAACGTAACTCCAGCGGCGTGGGGAGGGCTTCAGGAAAGGAGGCTGTTCACAAGTGTGGTGCCTGACAACCAGCACAGACACAGACACGGTGTGGCCTCCCCAAAGCCCACCCACAGGTACTATCACAAAAGCCACAGGGCTAGGGCCCAGAAGCTGGGAAGCAGTGGGTCAGAGTGAAGTTCTAAACTAAGCTTTCTTCTGCCTCCAGCCAACAGGAAGGAGAAGTGACAGGGTGGGGGGTGGGGGGAAGAGGGTCTAGTTGGAAAAGTTCAGGAGCACACCAGCCAGGGCTTTACCTGGGGCTCACAGAGTCTTGGTGACCTGTGCTCCCTGTCCACCCAAGCTGACCGGCATCTTCATATAATCTAGGTGGCTAATTTCAAACCAGTTTCAGCCGCGGAACTCTTTTTGTGTTTTAAACAGGAACACTCACTTAGAATCCTAACATATAACACAGATAAGAGGCATGGAGTTGATCTCTTGCAGGGTTTCTCTGCCTCGGCGCTACTGACATTTGGGGATGGGTAATTCTTCGTTGTAGGAGGCAAAGAGGCTGTCTTGTGCATTGTGGGATGTTTCACAGCATCCCTGGCCTCCACCCACTAGATGCTGCTAGCATCTCTGGTCCTCACCCTCTCTCCCAGTTGTGACAACCACAAATGTCTTCTGACCTTGCCAAACATCCCCTGGAGGGCAAAATCACCCCCGGCTTTACCCATTGGGATAAAGTCACTATATACATTAAAATCTCAATACTGCTGTGTTTTTTAAGGTATTGCAGGGAATTAAACAATGCAAAACCTGAAAATCAAAGACTGTGGGCTAAAAATTGATGTTATTTGACCTTCAGTATCCAATCTTTTTCTAGATTTGGTTTGGGTTGCATAAGCTCACGAAATCCTGATTCAGCAAGATACGTGGTCATGTTATCATGTGTACAATGGAACAGGAACCAACTGGCAGGCACAGCTCTGCATTCACACACCAGCCTGCTGAGGCAGGTTCATAGGTGTGCATGGGGAAGGAAGGACTGCTTTCACTCCTGGATCCATGCAACTCAAGCAGATCACCTTAACCACCTCAGTCCACGCCCACCAGCAAAGGGAGCAAACCTCTGCTATACGGGACCTTCCCATTTCTGCTGGGTAGGCAGTGTCTCATTTCTATTTTAGGAATGTGAGATTTCACCCATGATGTCAAAACCACAACAAAAGTGCTGGTGAGAGCACTGATGCTGAGATCACACTCAATCATCTCCCCAAAGCTTCTAATATTTGTTCAATTTAATTGATCAATGCCTCCACCCGTCTCAGCCTGCAGTTCTCCAGCCTGACCACACAAAAGAACCACTTGCTGCTGTAACGTATGCAGGTTCCCAGACCTCAACCCCACAACTTCCCACCTGGCAGGACCAGGTGAGGACACCAAATGTGCATTTTAAGCAAGTTCCCCCGAGTTATGTGGGTATGGCCCTTTAGGAAACCTTGCTCTCCAGCAAGCTTCTCACAGCTGTGATTAACAACAGATTTTAGCCTAAAGATTTTCAGATCCTCCTGCAAACTGCACAAAATTATGAGGACCTGTCTTCTGAGAAAGCAAATAAAAGTGTTGCTCTGCGAATATGTAGTCTACACTCTACTAATTTTGACCACCTACCAAGACGCAAGCAACTGCAAGATGATTCTGAGGTATGCTTTTTATTTATTTATTTAAAAAAAAATTTTTTTTTTGCGGTACGCGGGCCTCTCCCTGTTGTGGAGCACGGGCTCCGGACGCGCAGGCTCAGCGGCCATGGCTCACGGGCCCAGCCGCTCCGCGGCATGTGGGATCTTCCCGGACCAGGGCACGAACCCGCGTCCCCTGCATCGGCAGGCGGACTCTCAACCACTGTGCCACCAGGGAAGCCCCTGAGGTTATGCTTTTTAATCTACTTCTAATCAACTGGTATAGCTCCAATGCGGAGAATACATGATGACTATCATTCAATCGCCTGCTTCTTATGTGTTTAAAATTGTTAAAGGCAATTAACTGAGCCCTCACAGTACGTAAACATTTTCCAAAATGAGAACCTGCCCAGCAACTGCAGATGGTATTTCTCCAAGGTTTTACTGAAGTGACAAAAGATATTAATAGGACATCGCCTGTTGCAGTGTCACATCTGGAGCCCTCTCCCCATCCCCACATTCTCCTCACTCGCCTCTTCTCTCTGCTTCAGCCTAGCAGGCCTCCTGCTGTTCCTCAAGGGGTGGGGAGGCCATCCCCACTTCCACTTCAGGGTCTTCACTGGTGGTTCCTTCTGCCCCTCTTCCAGAAGGCTCCCTCCCGCACCATCTTTATCCTGGTTTTTACTCAAAAGTCGCCTCCTTGATCACCCTCTGTAGCACTGCACTCTCACCCTAAGCCCTGTGATTCACCTTCCTGCTTTACTTTACCTCATGCACTCATTACGACTCGTACATATTTGCCTCCTGTCTGCTCTCCCCACTAAAACGTAGGATTCCTGGACTGTCACTGTTGTTCACTGCTGCAACCTCAGAGCCTAAAACAGTGCCCTAGCACGTAAAAGGCACTTAAGTACTTGAACGAACGAACCAATGAATAAATGAATGCACTGGTCAGCAGCCTGCACCCAGATCCCCACAGAAAAGCTAACCCAAACTCAGCAAGATCCTAACAGGAGGCAGACATGAAGACCAGATCCTTCCATGCATCCAGATATCACAATCTTTGGTTGTTTGTACAGTGTTCAGGGCACAGCCGGCATACAGAGAACAGGGACAGGAGTCCTTTTTCAATCACTGTGTGTGTGTGGTGAGGAAGGGTGATAAATGATTGTCCCACCCACCACCAAGGGAATAAAAGAGCAACTGGAACATCACTTATATGAGGAACCTAAAAAAGCCTAATTCATAGAAACAGAGAGTAGAATGGGGCCGGGGGCAGGGGGGTGGGGAGAAATGGGGAGGTGTCAGTGTCCAGTTACAAGAATAAGTTCCAGGGATCTAATGCACAGCACGGTGATTATAGTTAATAATACTGTATTGCAGACTTGAAAGTTGCTAAGAGAATAGATCTTAAATGTTCTCACCACACACACACACACACACACACACACACACACACACACACACGATAATTATGTGCAGTAATGGATGTTTTAGCCAAGGCTATGGTGGTAATCATTTGGTAACATACAAGTGCACCAAGTCAACATGCTGTACAACTTAAATTCATACAATGTTATATGTCAATTATATCTCAATAAAGCTGAGGAAAAATCCAATTAAAATAAAAGAGAGACTGGATCTGTTTTGTTTTTCAAGAAAAGAGGGAGAAAATACTTAACTGTTTGGCTGTTGCCTGTTTCACGGTGGCCAAGTCACCTCTCTGAGGATGTCTGCTAACATGTAAGAAGCAGGTTGGGGGATAATGAAGTTACACTCTGCCTGGGAAGCCTCTTTCGCAGGACAGCTGGAGGTCTAGTCTCAACCAGGCAAGTGTGTGCATTGGAGCTGGTTGACCAGATACCCGGGGATGACCAGCAGGAGTGATGCCTTCTGGGACAACAGCGGTGGCGACAACAACAGGAAGTTGGAGAAAGAACCTTCCTATCAGGTGAAACCACACTGAGTGGTCTCCATCCTGTTTTCTACAAAACCAGTTCTGAAGAGAGCCCAGTGTTGCTGGAAACGATTCAGTAGCAACCCTGGAAAGGGCAGCCACTGAGAGTGCTGGCCTCTGATGCTACACTGGCCGCAGCACCATGACCTGGAGGCTTCTGAGTTTTTAAACTTTATTTTTGGACATAATCTCAAACTTACAGAGAGATTGCAAGAAAACTACAAAGAATTCCCCTTACCCAGACTACCCACTTGTTACCATTCTACCACATTTGCTTGGTGATTCTATTAAATGATGCACATACTACTTTTTTAACCACTTGAAAGTAAGTTGAGGACACAATGACATTCACCCCTAAATATTTTAGGATTTCCTAAAAACAGGGACATTCCCAGACAAAACTGCGGTATTATGATAAAAATCAGGAAATTACTGTTACTTTAATACTGTTCTCTAATTTAATTTAAAGACCTCAGACATAGCAGTCCCAATAATGGCCTCAGAGCAAAAACAGGATCACATGTGGCATTCAGCTGTCATATCTTTTTAGCCTCCTCTAATCTGAAACAGTTCCTTTATCTTTCATGACCTTGGCATTTTTTTGAAAAGTACAAGCTAATTGTTTTGTAGAATGTCCCTCAGTGGAGATTTGTCCGTTTCTTCATGATTCAAGTTACGCGTTTCCGGCAGGAAGATCACAGAAGTGGTGCTGGTCTGTCTTAGTGCATTTTCTCAGGAGGCACCTGATGTTGCTTTGTCCCATTACTGGTGATGTTAAATCAGTTGGTCAAAGTTGTGTAAGGCAAGTTTAACTACTGTCAAGTTACTCTTTTCCCTTTGTAAGCAATAAGTTACTTGATGGGAGATACTTAGAGACTAAGTAATTACCCTGTTCCTCATCCAATCTACTGGTTTCAGCACCCAGGATAAGGATAAAGTTCTGTGTGAGGTCAAGCAAGGTCAAACTTCAGGAAAAAAATCCAGGGTTGGTTTGAAGCAGTGGCTGATGAGCAAGAATTAGCACTGAGGCTCCTCTATCAGACTTAATTCAAATAACCACAAGGTATGTTCACTCCTCACTATTAAGAAAAAAACACCTCTAGATTTGCTTTTGAGAGTATTCCATGAGTGCCCATGACTATGCTATTTTCTCTTACATTGAGTCATGCCTGCTGGACACAGCCGTTCATTTACAAGTGTCCAGTGGCAACACCCAGGTTCAGAAGGCTGACAGCTAGCCATCCTCATGTGGAGGCCTGGTTCTCCAGGGGCAATGCTGAGGGGTCAGCTCGGTGATTTCCGGTCCGCTACGGCATGGCACAGGGAGCTATATTTAAAAACAAGACTCCAACTCTCCATTGCCTTATGTTAAAGCACAATCGGGTTTAGGAACTGCGATTTGGATTATTCAAGAAACATTAAAAAAAGGAACAACAACTCTGTTATCACAAAGTTAGAAACTTCAGAAAGAACATTTTGAAATCACACACCGGTTGTTACACTACAGTGCAGTGATATCCACTGCTAACATTGTGGTCTATATTCCATCTGCCTTTCCTCTTTGCATATGTATATTTTATCAGGTTTGGGATCATATTACCTACACTAGCCTTCTTCAGGCTGGGTCCACTGGAGATTAAGCCCTACAGAAAAGGATTTGAATGTCTATTTTCTTTTAAGATTTTTTTTTTTTTTGACATGCACCATTTTTAAAGTCTTCATTGAATTTGTTACAATATTACTTCTGTTTTATGTTTTGGTTTTTCAGCTGCTAGGCATGTGGGATCTTAACTCCCTGACCAGGGATCAAACCCTCACCCACTGCCCTGGAAGGTGAAGTCTTAACCACTAGACCGCCAGGGAAGTCCCTGAGTGTCTATTTTCTTCATTCTCCCAAGGATGATATATAACTAGAATCACTCCAGAAGCACAGGAAAGAAGTTAATTCATAGTATACAATGGTGACCTTAGCGCATTAGGGCTTAATTCTCTTGTAGAGCCCCAGATGGGGAGGGCTGGTCTGTACTGTTGTATAATTTGCTTTGTTCACCTAATAATCCTTTAAACAGACATTTAATAAGCATACACTAAGCACTGGGAATATAAAGAAAACTAAGACACAGGCTTTCTCTTGAAAAACCCAGCCAGAGAAAGCAAAAAATAGTTAAATACTCAAAATGCCAAATAACAGAGGAACCTGGAGCGCCCCAGGCCAAGGGACCACTAGCTCCATCAGGCGAAATCAAGGAGGCCTCCTTGATGTGTAAATGAACCCCTGAGGGATAGGCAAGACCTCAGAGACAGAAAGGAGAGAGAGCAGGCATTCCGGATGGAAGGAAGGGCATATGTCAAGATGCCCAGAGAGGGCCGCTCAGGCCAGGTCACAGGGGACCTGGGGGAAAGTGGCAGAAGATGTGACAAGGAAGGAACCAGGCCCCCCGCAACTGGCCGCAGAGGAGGAGGCGGCCTTCAGTGGTTCTTAAGCAGGGGGGCGGAGAGCTCACACTGGGATGTAGGAGGCCACGGGATGGAGCAGTCAAGGGGCTGCTGTGACCACCGCAGCCAGGGGTGATGGGGCCGCTAAGCCTGTGCGTCCGGAGCCTGTGCTCCGCAGCAACGGGAGAGGCCGCAGCAGTGAGAGGCCCGCGTACCGCAAAAGAAAAAAAAAAAAAAAAAAAGAAAGAGAATAGCAAAGTATGCAAGAAGGCTCCACCAGCTGCCACCATTCCACCTTCCACTGAGATGATTTCCTGGCCAAGGTGTGGGCGCCCATCAAAGAGGAGGAGGCCAGAGGGAATAAGACAGGACACTGGGATAAACTGAGGAAACTGCCCAGAGAACTGCCTGTCTTCCTTGGGCCCCTCCAAGCTCTAACAAAACACCTTACGTAACAGCTCTCTGGCAGTGGGCCTCCAAGTGACAGCAAATTAGACGTGCAGAATATGCTACAGCAGAGCACACCTGTGGCAACCTCATGAGTGCCATAAATAAAGCAAAATCTAGAAGCTTACCTTTTCAATGGGAGATTTCCCTCTTAATCTAAAGGAAACACAAGTAGTCAGGCTGAATAAATAATACTTAATAGGAGAAAGCGAAAGTCAGTAGAGTGAACGGTTAACAAAAGCAACTCTGGGACCCAATATAAACAAGCTCCAACATGGGGACCTTCCCCCAAACAGGAGTATAAAGGGAAACACCAGGTATGAGATGATGGAAAAGTGAGTGTGCAAATTCTAAAATAACCAAGATCACACCCCAAAAAAGAAAGGGTAAGGGTATGGGCTCTTAAGATTTGGGATTATGAAGAGACATCACCAAACAGGACCTTAGCAATATTCCTCAGGGAGCAGCTGGCTGGTCAATGGGGAAGGGGAGGTGGAGGACTCGGTAGGCAGTTTATGCACTCATCTGGTACAGTGGTCCCTCAGTATCCACAGGGAATTGGTTCCAGGATCCCCCCTTGGATACCATATCCATGGATGCTCAAGTCCCTTATATTAAACGGTGCAGTATTTGCATATAACCTATGCACATCCTCCCGTATACTTTAAATCATCTCTAGATTACTTATAATACCTAACACAATGTAAATGCTATGTACGTAGTTGCCAGCATGCGGCAAACTCAAGTTTTGTTTTTTCAGAACTTTCAAGAAAGTTTCACGTTTTGAATATTTTTGATCCACAGTTGGTTGATATGGAGGGCTGGCTGTATTCAATAACCCTATTTGTCCTACAGGAACAGAAGAACCATACTAGTCATGTCAAACCCCAAATCCATTACCAGAAAGTGGTAATGACCCCAGAAAAGGAACTGGAGGGACAGTGACTGGGAACAACCTGGAGGTTGACAGGCCCTGGCAGTTGAGAGACTTGAATGAGAAGGAGCAACCGCAGGAGACAAAGCAAAGTTCTGTTTGGGTCGCTTTAAGCCCAGAATAAGTTAGGCATGTTTGAGTTCCTAAAACTGACAACATGTATTTAGGTCTGTAAGAGGCATGGCTAAAACATACAGGTGCCTTTTACACCCCAATCACATGTCCCTTTTACTCTCTGCTCCAAAAATTGGGGAAACCAGCACTTGGGCAGGCTCCCAAACAGGCATACTGTCATTCACGTAACCCCGTTTTTAATCAGGGACGGAGTATGTGCCTGGGGGTAGAGCAAGAAGCAACATCGAAACAGCCTCTTCTTCTAAAAGCTTTCATCTCATTTTCAAAATCAGACAAGTAGATCTAACACCAATGTAATTATTTTCCTCAATTTTCTTTTTAACTCACTCTACATTGGACGTGAGGGCAGTGTTAGGAGGTATTTTACATTTGGAGGACGTGTGGTATGTGTGTGTTTGGGAGGGGCTTAGAAAAGGCTCACCCCCACCCCAGGAAAAGAATGGGTAGGACTTGCTGGGGGTGGGGAGACAGGTGCCGCCTGAGCAGGGACAGTAGGCACTGAGGGGAGTTTATGAAGGTCTATAGCCCCAGAGGGAACAACGTACCCAGAGGCTGGGAAAGGAAGCAGGTCATGCCATGGTGGGTTGGAATTTTATCCTAAGATAAAAGAAGCAACTGGGGGTTGGGGTGTGGATTTGAACTGGAATTGGAGTTTGGAGAGACCTCTCTTGAGGCAGGACTGGAGATGGGGAAGTCCTTTTGTGAGGCAGGACCAGTGAGGAGGTTGTCATGGAGACCCAGCAGACTGACAATGCTGTGCCTGGAAACGCAGGAACCTGGACCAGGGAACAGAGCTGCCTCAGCCACCTCAGATCATCCTCTCAGGAGCCCTTCTGAGGGGTGGGGTAGGAATGCCCTATGTGCTGCAAAGACAGGGATGCATTTGCCTCATCTACCCCCTCCAGGCCAGACTGCCTGAGTCTGGATCCCAGCTCTGTCCCCTAGAGTTTCTTAGTTTCTTAACCTCCCCGAGCCTCAATATCCTCATCTGTAAAATGGGGATAGTAATGGTACCAAACTCATATGGCTTTTGTGAAAATTAAAAGAATATATATATATATATGTATATATACATACACACACACACACACACATATACGTAACATGTCTAAAACAGGTAAGGACAAAGTGAGTCAGTAGAGCATTCATCTTTATTTCTGTCCTATGTTTTGTAGCACGTGCGTTTGTTGGGGGGGAGGTGGTGTATAAGATTTTCAAAAAGAGCCACCCTCTGCCAACCACAAAACACTTTTAGATTCCCATGACCCTCGATTCACCTGGCAGATAACTGAACCCACCACCGTTAGCTCTGACCTGTTTATCCCCACAAATCTCCTCAACATTTACAGGAAGCGAAGACACCATAGTCACGTGTGGCTGCTGAGTAATTCAAACATGGCCAGACCAAATTGAGATGTGCTTTAATAAAAGTATAAGATACACACAAGACTTTGAAGACTTAGTTTGACCAGAAGAATGTAAAATAGCTCAATAACAATTTTTATATTGATTTCATAATATATTATACATATTGGGTTAACTAAAATATATTATTAAAATTAATTCACCTTTTTTTTTAATTCCTTCCTTCTAATTCCTTGGATTTATTTTAATTGCTGTGTTCCTAACTTCTTCCTAATTTAGCTGACTAGCTCATTAGTTTTTGACTATTTTCTTGCTAATATGAGTAAGTAAGACTGTGTATTTCCCTTTAAATACTGATTTAGTTGCATCCCACAAGGCTTACGTGTACAATTCATTCCACAAGTTTTGATATATATTTTTTCATTGTTATTACTTCTTTATCATTCAAATCTAAATACTTTCAAATTCAAATTTTTTAATTTTTAAAATTATATTCTTAAATTGATACATAATTTAGTTTCACTGTGTTCAGAGAACTTGGTCAATACGATACTGATTATTTTGTTTTGTTTTTGTTTTTTTGCGATACGCGGGCCTCTCACTGTTGTGGCCTCTCCCGTTGCGGAGCACAGGCTCCGGACGCGCAGGCTCAGAGGCCATGGCTCACGGGCCCAGCCGCTCCACGGCATGTGGGATCTTCCCGGACCGCGGCACGAACCCGTGTCCTCTGCATCGGCAGGTGTACTCTCAACCACTGCGCCACCAGGGAAGCCCGATACTGATTATTTTAAATATGTTAGTACTTACTTTATGACCTGGTATATGTTCGATTTTTGTAAAAGTATAATCTTCACTTGCTGGAACTATGTTTTCTATTTAATCAGTTTGATCAAGCTTATTAATTGTGTTGCTTGTTGAATCAATCCCTTATTGGAAAAAAAAAATCCCTTACTGGTTTTTAGTAAGCTTGTTCTATCAATTACGGAAAGAGATATGCTAAAACCTCTCACTATTACGGCAGGTTTGTCAACTTTTTTGTCATTCTGTCGCTTTTTATTTTATACAGTTTGAACCTGTGTCGTTAGGTGCGTAAGAGTTAGAAGGTTTTTTTATCTTCCTGGGAAACTGAAACTCTGATCCACCAGTTTCCTTTTAATTTTTTAAATGTAGCTACTAGAAAAATTTTAATTATATACATGGCTTGGGTTATATTTCCATTGGACAGATCTGGTCCAGAGGAAGAATAAGCAAGAAAACCAGCTACCAAATCCTGGATGACTAAGGACTTGACTGCAGCAAATGACAAGCAAAGAGAGGAGAGTACTGGCAGCCCTGTGAAAGTATCACAACTCTGTCCTCCTCTCTTGCTGCTGAAGTCTAGATTGGAAATGAGAACAAGACGCTTGTGAAAAGCAGAAAGGAGTTGATGAACTCAATACATATAAGCCTTTAATTATGAAGATGACACCTAGGCAGACTTCATGTGCAAAACACAACCTACTATTCCATCAAAACAAATTTGTTATTTGCATCAATTTTTCCCTGTTTAAATGAATCAAATCATACCACCTGATTCTGAACTATTAATTCCAGATATTTAAAACTTGGAAAAGGGAAGAATTCATGGGCATAAAGAGTTGATGAACCATCCAATAACTTAATCTGGGATATTTTTCCACACTCCAAAGGGGAACAAAAATGTCTTGCTGAGTTTGGAAGATCTGTTGAACAGCAGTACACTTATGCCTACTTTCTTAGTATGTATGCTATACCTAGAAAAACAAAGAAAAAGCTGTCCAGGTAAGAAAAGCCTGGTAGTGTCCTTGTACCCCACCCCTCCAAGCTCGTTTTTCTCCCGCTCCCCTATACATCTTCTTCACTCCCCGCCTCTGCACGTGTGCTCAAGCTGGGTCTCTCTCCCCGGACAGCCTGCGTGTCACCAACCACAGTCATGGCTCCCTCCCACACTAGGCCAGTGATTCACCCACTTCTGGATGCCTTTGCTAATTTATACCCCTCATACTGATCCAGCCCTTGCTTCTCCTTCCTCAGCAGTTCGGGAGTTCATACCATCATTAACGTGTGTATACTCCCAGTTGCTTTAATTCTGCCAAGGCTTCCCAGCCAGACCAAAAACACAGAGCATGCTCTCTGGGAGTGTCTCCACAGGCAATTCAGATTAAATTGATTAAATCGCTTCTCAGGGACTAGCAAGGTGTGGAAAGTGAGGTTTGCCCCTCTTCCAAGACTCCCCCTTCTGCCCTCAGCACCTGGATGACTCCCACAGAGGACCCAGAACCTTTTTTACTGTCCCATTCACCTCCCAAGAGCCAACCTGCTAGATAAACTCCTGCCAAACAGACCAGCAGGGAAAGCAGGGGAGGACTGAAGGAGGCACATCAAAGAACAAAGGGTTTGTTCTTATCCTGCCTTGAATATAGTCTTAAAATTCAATACTGTTACTCAGCCATAAAAAAGAACAAAATAATGCCATTTGCAGCAACATGGCTAGACCTAGAGATTGTCATACTAAGTGAAGTTAAGTCAGACAAAGACAAATATCATATAATATCACTTATTTGTGGAATCTAAAAAAATGGTACAAATGAACTTATTTACAAAACAGAAATAGAGTCACAGATGTAGAAAAGAAACTTATGGTTACTAAGGGGGATGGGGGAGGGATAAACTGGGAGATTGGGATTGACATATACATGCTACCGTATATACAACAGATAACTAATAGGGACCTACTGTATATCACAGCGAACTCTACTCAGTACTCTGTAATGACCGATATGGGAAAAGAATCTAAAAAAAAGTGGATATATGTACAAGTATAACTGATACACTTTGCCATACAGCAGAAATTAACACATTGTACATCAACTATACTCCAATAAAATTAAATTTAAAAAATTCAGTACTAATCTATTGTGGTAATATGAAACAATTTGGCAGTCTGTGTCAAAATTATAAGCATTTTCAAAATAGGTAGTCATAAATGTGCATTTTTAGAATTTCTGCCTGTTGGCCCTCTCCGTCTTCTACAAACACCTTCATGCCTTCCCACCTCACCCATTTCTTTCCTCGTCTAGAGGAAGGTACGGCTACTAATCATAACCAAGGTTCCTTTCATCTTACAGAAAGAGCGGCACTCAGACAACGGACAGACACATGAAAAGGCTAACGACATTCCAGTCACAGGGCTCTGCCAGTTCACATGAGTCTCTCCTTGTCCCAGCACTGACTGGAATTTAGGTGATCCCCTGGCTCTACGACTAGAAATTTAAGACATTCTTCTAAACCATCAAGCTTTCAGGATTATGTGAATGAAACCACAACCCATCCTGACAGTTCTGAGTTTGTGCCCCTTCACTCAACAGACAGGATTCCTCTTCCAGGTTCAGGATAGCACACTCTTCTGTGGAAGAGGATTACCAAGACCAGGGCTCCGCTTAACACCAGAGGGCAGGAGATGCGTGTCTCCTTTCTCTTTGTAATCCCAA
The DNA here is from genome assembly GCA_004363435.1 of Platanista minor. Classification (NCBI taxonomy): domain Eukaryota; kingdom Metazoa; phylum Chordata; class Mammalia; order Artiodactyla; family Platanistidae; genus Platanista; species Platanista minor. The sequence continues at coordinate 63,097 of RJWK010002847.1, forward strand.
CACCCAGCATGGTGCCTGGCCTAATGAGCAGGCAATCCGAGGGTGCCAGATGAAGGGTAGCAGGTAAAACCATGTTCCCTTTTAAATGAACAATACCTAATGAAGCAACGTCATAAACATGAATTAAGACATGACGACATAAATTTGTCTTTCAAGTCAGCTAATGATTCTGCAGGACCCTCTTCACTGGTGACCACATTTTGCAGTCAGAACCACGGAACCAGGGGCCTGAAAGGGGCCTTGGCTATCAGCAAGGTCAAGCCTCCCAGTACGGATCAGGAGATGGAGTCCTACAGGGGGATCAGTGTCCGCCAAGGTCACCCACCTGATGTGGGGTTGGGCAGGACCCCTCGCCTCTTCCTATTCGAAAATGCTCCCCGAAAATCTTGCATTACTTACACGCTAAAGGCTCATATGAATGCCATTGCTTACAATTCAGGAGAAACCAAAGGTCACCAAAACGTGTCTCTTCCGCAGGGCTGGCCGCAGAGAGGGAGCAGGGAAGATCACTGGCGAATTTCTACCTGCAGACACCGCACGCTTTCCAGATGGATGCAAAGGGCAGTTTCCGGAGCTGCTAGTCATAGGGTCCCCCAATTCTGTCCCGGGGAAATGAGTTAACTCGGCTCTCCTGGGCTCGGAAGCTTCCAGCAATGAATTAAACCCCAAGTCGATGTGAAAGACTGAGAGGAAAGGGACACCGCGCCTGGACCCCACGTCCCGGCCGTTCACCCCTCCGCCTCCAACGCGTCCACACTTGCGCGGGCCGCGGCGCCTCCCGCCGGTCCACTTCGCGCGAGGCCACAACTCCCAGCCCGCGCCCCCGCCAGGCGCGTTTGGGGGAACCGTGCCCGGGGCGCTGCCCGCGGGGGCTTGGGCGGAGTCGCCGGGCCCAGCCACGCGGGGGCTGGGACGGATCTGCGCCGCCGCCCCCGGCCCGCGGGCCCCGCTACGCAGAGGAGGGGGCTGCGCCACGTACCTCGACCGGCAGGTGCCGCCGCCGCCGCCACCGCCGCCTTGGTCCGCGGCTGCAGGGGACGCCGCTCCGCGCCGCCCTCCGCCTTCGTCCGCATATTAGGGAGCGGGTGCCAGCCTGCCACCAGTCCTGGGCCCGGCGCCCCGGCCCGCCCCCTGCACCGCGCTAGCGCCCATTCAGTCCCGGACTGTCCGCTCCCCAGCTCAGATGAGGAGGAGGGGCGTGGGGCGGGGCCTGGAGTCACGAGGACACGAGAACCAATCGGAGCGCGCGAGGGCCCCAGGGGCTGCCCTGCTCCGCCGACGCTCAATCCTCGACCCTGCGGGGTTAGGTGAGCTGGGCACCCCCAGCCAGACGACCGTAGCTGGAAGCGCGCTTGGCTGTGTGCTGGCCCGGCGAGGGTCCCGGGCACCCACCGCCCTGTGGATCAATGCGTGCGGTTAGATGGCGAAGGAACAAAAGGTGTTTATAGGCTGGTTGTAAGCTTTTACTGCACAGAGGACTCGTAGATGCGGAGCCGCTGAATGAAGGGGCTTTATGTAGTCACGTGCTTTATTCTCTAGGACGGACCCGCAGGCAATACTGGTTTGGAGTTCCTGGAGCCCTCGACACAACGAGAGCAGCCTGAGTGTGTCTGGGCATTTGCCAAACAGCTTTCTGTTGTTCCACGTATCAGAAAAACTCGAGGGAGCACTAGTTTCACAGATGGGTAATTGAGACCCAGAGAGCAGAAGTGAGTCACCCTAAATCATTAGGGCATTTAGTGGCAGAGCCAGGATCGGAACCTATGCTTGGAGCGCCCATTTCCATAGCTCTGGAGTCCCCCTCGATTCTGGAGCGGAAGTGTCATACAATTTTTAAAAGCGTGAATATTAGTGAATACCCAAATTCAGGAATTAAGAGGACTTGAAAGCACGGATATGTTATTTTCTTTAACACAGTCAGGTGTGTATAATGCGCCTGGGACATTTCTGTGCCGTAGAACTTGTTGACTCTTCAGTAAAGTCAGTGAAGTTGATCTGCTCTAATAATTTCCTTTCGGGTTGGTGAGCACAGAGCATCGCAGTTGTGTTCCTGTCATACCGGTTCCAGTTCCCGTTTGAAAAAGAAGATCCTAGGCTCGGAGCAAAATATATTTGCGTACACCGAAGAGTCTTGTCACTCTTTTTGTGCAACAGCTTGCACACGGTTTGTATAGCTCCAGACTCTGTTTGGAGCTGTGTTCTTCCCCCGGTGGGGGCAGGGGTGCTGGGGAAAAAAGAATTGTGGTATCTGGGTAACAAAATCAGGAGGGAAATCTCGGAGAGGAAGGGGTGGAAGGACTCTGCATTCACACCTTTCAAAGGGATTTTGTAGTAAAAATGTTTCTGGATTATTTTAATTTGAAGACACATGAGCATTTTGAAAATGTTGGAGGAAAAGCTGTCACTAGGAGATTGAATCCAGTGTGTTGACAAAGGCTGGCCAATAGAGCAGCAGCCTAGCTCTCTGTTGTCTCTGGGGTCAGTGACAGCTGCAAAGAAAATGCTGAGCACCTCACCCCCTCTCTCTTGGAGACCAGCAGAGGCCTGCCTGATTATCAGATACTCTTTACCTCTACTTGCCTCAGCGGCTTTTCCCCTTTTCTCCCAGATATTCCTTGTCCATAAAGCCAGGCCTTGTTTGAAAGTATTTATTTAGAGCAGGAGCAGTTGACCTTCCATTCAATCCACCACTAGCGGAACCATGATGAGGCCTTATCACCACCATTGTCCTCTCCTGGGAAGGACCCTCATCCATCCACCTCCGCATTTCAGCCAGCCCTGAGGCAGGCATGGCCCAGACACCCTTTATGGCTGGCATGGGGGTCAGCAGTACTCTGGCTTGGAAGGTAGTGAGAGAAGCTGACCCACTTGTGCAACAAGACAAGCCGTGCCCTAAACATCCTTTCCACTGCCTGCAGGGTCACCCTTAGTTACTTTTGGCCACGCCACAGGACGTGCAGGATCTTAGTTCCCTGGCCAGGCAGCTAACCTGCACCCCCTGCAGTGGAAGCACGGAGTCTTAACCACTGGACTGCCAGGGGAGTCCCTGCCACCCTTAGTTACTGTTCAGGGTTAAGACAGAGATCCCCAAACGGTAGATGAGAATCAGCCACTAGATCTCAAAGCCTCAACTAGAATCTCTTCAAGTCAGTGACTGGTCTCAGAAAAGCCTTTGGACCCTGACTAGCAAAATGGTGGGGCTATTTGTGAATCTGGGACAGCGCCCATGATTTTGTAATTCGTTAGTTCCTTATGCTCATTACTTTGGTCATTCTCCTAGCCAGCACTGTCCCCAACATCCATCCCATCTTCCCCCTCTGTGATGCAACATACGGTTTAGGTAAGTCTGCCCCACTCTTAGCTCTATGACTGGGCTGCAATTGGTCTAAGTCGGTGGTTCTCAAAGTATAGTCCACAGACCCTTGGCGGGGTCGGGTGGGGGGGGCAGGGGTGGGGAGCGGATCCCTGAGGACCTTTCAGAGTATCTCTGAAGTCAAAATTATTTCATTATAATCTAAGACTTTATTTACCTTTCTCACACAGTAGTAGTATTTTCACCACCACACATTCATGGTGAAAAAAAATGCGGTTTCATTTAAGAATGTTCTTGATGGAGCAGCAAAAATGTGATTACCTCATTAAAATCTCAATCTCTGTGACTTTCCTGGTAGTGCAGTGGTTAAGAATCCGCCTGCCAATGCAGGGGACACGGGTTTGAGCCCTGATCCAGGAAGATCCCACATGCCCTGGAGCAACTAAGCCTGTGAGCCACAACTACCGAGCCCGCGCGCCTAGAGCCCATGCTCTGCAACAAGAGAAGCCGCCACAATGAGAAGCCCGTGCACCGCAATGAAGAGTGTAGCCCCTGCTCACTGCAACTAGAGAAAAGCCACGCGCACCAACGAAGACCCAATGCAGCCAAATAAATAATTTTAAAATTAAATAATTAAAAAAAATCTCAATCTCTCTTGAGTACACACCTTTTAAATATTTTATATGGCAAAATGGAAACTGCACATAAAACACTTTTGCTGCAAACTGAAGTATGATGGTTGTGTAAGGAGAAGCACTCATGCAATCATTTGAGTTGCAAGCTGAACTAGCTGGTTGGTTTTTGTTTTGTTTTTTTCATGGAACACCATTTTTGCTTGAGAAAACAGCTGACAAATTATGGTTATTTCAACTTGGGTATTTGGTAGACATTTTCTTGAAAATCACCTAAGCAATCCTGTCTCTTCAAGGACAACAATTGACTACTTGTTGCCAACGGTGAAAAAATTCCAGATTTCAAAAGGGATTTGGGGGCTTCCCTGGTGGCGCAGTGGTTGAGAGTCCGCCTGCTGATGGAGGGGACATGGGTTCATGCCCCGGTCCGGGAAGATCCCACATGCAGCGGAGTGGCTGGGCCCGTGAGCCATGGCCGCTGAGCCTGCGCGTCTGGAGCCTGTGCTCTGCAACGGGAGAGGCCACAACAGTGAGAGGCCCGCGTACTGAAAAA
>RJWK010002848.1:0-33815 GCA_004363435.1 Platanista minor
CGCCGGGACTGAGGGGGAGGGAGGAGTGGCCCCTCGGGGACTCCGTGGACGGAAGGCGCCCTGCTTCGCGGGCGTGCGGTACCCCCATGGGGACGGGAATGGCTCCCTCCGCCCCTCCCCGGTCCCCGCCACCTGTCTTCCTCGGGTCCTACCCCAGCCTCAGCGACAACCGGCGGCGCCGGCCGGCGGCCGCAGCGCAGGCTCCTCAGCCTCCGTATTTGTTATTCTCCGGACGGGGCGGCGACCACCGCTCCGGGAGCCGGGGCTGTGGACCGCGCTGGGGCGGGGGACAAACAGGACCTGGGCCGCCGTCGGGGTCGGCGGGGAGAGCCGCTTCTGCCCCCTCAGCGCCCGCAAACCGAGCGCCGTCGACCCCGGAGAGCAGCTCGCGGACTCGCGACACGGTATTTTTAAATCTGGCGGGGCTTCTCCACGGGCTAACCACGCCCCCCGCCGCCCGCCCCAGCCAGTCAGCGCCAGGCCCGCCATTTTTCAAACCCTCTTCCGGCCGCCAATCAGGATCGAGCAGCACATTCCTCTCCTGACCGGTTCTAACGGGTCTAGGAGTTAACTACCCGGGCGACCCACCGAACCTGCTAGGCTGCGGCCGGGGGGACGAGCCTGGCGACACACCGGCCATTCGGAACCCGCCGTGGCGAGGGGGCGGGGCCTCTCTGAGTTTGAATAATCCCCAGGGCCAATCGGAGCGGTGGGGGGTGTGGCCTGTGGCCCGGCTCGTCAAGTTGCCGTGGCGCGGAGAAGTCTGCAAAACAAGAGACTGAGGATTGCGTTAGCGACATACCAGTTCACGCCGGAGCCGCGGGTAGCAGCGTCCCGGTCGGACCCGGCCGCTGCGCGGTACTCTGAGGAAAAGCTACCGCCAGGCAAGAGCCGGCTCCGGGCCTGGGGTGCGTGGCCGGCCGGCCCCTTTCCCTCACGGCCGGCCCGGGCGCCTGAGGCTCTCGGGGCTCGCCCGGCGGGCGGGATCCGGGTGCTGGCCGGGTGGGCCGGACTGCGGAGGCGGGAAGCTCGGCCGGGCCCGTCTCGGGAGTGTTTTGAACGCGGGGAGCGAGGCGGCAGCTCGGAGCAGAGCTCGCGGCGTGGAAGCCGGGGGCTTTCCTGTCAGGAAGGGCCGGGCGGGGGCGGCGGGCCCGGGGGGTGGGGGGCGGCGGCGTTTGGGCGGGAAGGCGCCCCGCCCGCCAGCGCCCGCCGCGCTCTCCCGCCAGGTGGACGCACCGCCGCCGCCGCCGCAGCAGCATCATGGGGAAGGGCGACCCCAACAAGCCGCGGGGCAAGATGTCCTCGTACGCCTTCTTCGTGCAGACCTGCCGGGAGGAGCACAAGAAGAAACACCCCGACTCCTCCGTCAACTTCGCCGAGTTCTCCAAGAAGTGTTCCGAGAGATGGAAGGTGAGCGCGAGGGTCCTCACGCGGGCAGGTGGCCGTGACTCTGAACTCACCTCCGCCGCCGACCGGCCCCAGTGTTTTATTCAGAGTCGGAGGCACAGGACTTCGGGGTGCTGTTGTATTTTAAGACGACGGAGGCAGATGTGGCCCTGAAGAGAGCCCTGCCTTTTCGGGGACGGATGTCGGTTTACAGTATTGCATTTTCACTGCTGCTTTCACGTCTACAGACCATGTCTGCCAAGGAAAAATCCAAGTTTGAAGATATGGCAAAAAGTGACAAAGCTCGCTATGACAGGGAGATGAAGAATTATGTTCCTCCCAAAGGTGACAAGAAGGGAAAGAAAAAAGATCCCAATGCGCCTAAAAGGCCTCCGTAAGTTTTTTTTGTTTGTTTTTTGTTTTCTTTTCAGTCAACTGAATTGCCCCCATGATTTTTCATTCAGGTCATTACAGCTCTGTTCCTTCCTTTCAGATCTGCCTTCTTCCTGTTTTGCTCCGAACATCGCCCAAAGATCAAGAGCGAACACCCTGGCTTATCCATTGGCGATACTGCCAAAAAACTGGGTGAAATGTGGTCCGAGCAGTCAGCCAAAGACAAACAACCCTATGAACAGAAAGCAGCTAAGCTAAAGGAGAAATATGAAAAGGTGTGTGTTGTCTGTATTTTTTTGAGGCAAGGTTGCAATCTGGTAGCCGGTTTCTAAATGAGCGTGTTAGAAGTAGGTATAAGCTGTGTGTTAATAGGTATAAGCCGTGGTCAGTTTTCCCTGACTAGCAAGTGGGCAACCTTCCGTAGTTCTGTGTTAATGGTTGTCAGCTTTGCTTTGAAAAGGTCTAATGAGAGTTGTACACTTAAGGAGTATAAGCTAATTGGAACCTCCTTTCTTTGAACTGCAACCGGTGTTTGTAGCCCTCTGGGAGGTTGCTGCATTCAGATGTACTTGTGGTAAAATGCATCTCTTAGTTGAGAAAAATGGAGGGCTAAATGCTTTATGTAGGTGTATCTAAAATGTGAAGTCAGGGGACAGGCTATGTGCCGCTAAAAGATAACGGTAGTGAAAGTACTGACGGACATCAATCTGATACAGCCCCATTATTTTACATCATTAGCTTTCTAAGGCCTGGAGGGAAGTAATGATCTCAGAACCAAGTTTTAGACAGTCATCAGGGTTATTGGCCAATAATCTTAGATTGTTTACAACTTAGTGGTTTTCATGGTTGAGTAATGATACCGGACGACGATTTTATTTTTTTGACAATATTTCAGGATATTGCCGCATACCGTGCCAAGGGCAAGAGTGAAGCGGGAAAGAAGGGCCCTGGCAGGCCAACAGGCTCCAAGAAGAAGAATGAACCAGAAGATGAGGAGGAAGAGGAAGAGGAGGAAGAAGATGAAGATGAGGAGGAAGAGGACGAAGATGAGGAATAAATGGCTGTCCTGTAATGATGCGTGTGGAGTGTGCGTGTGTGCTCAGGCAATGGTTTTGCTAAGAATGTGAATTCAAGTGCAGCTCGATATTAGCTTCAGTATAAAAACTGTACAGATTTTTGTATAGCTGATAAGATACTTTGTAGAGAAAATACTTTTTTAAAAATGCAGGTTGTAGCTTTTTGAAGGGCTACTACATACAGTTAGATTTTAAAGCTTCTGATGTTGAATGTTTCTGAATATTTAATGGTTTCTTTAACTTCTTGACTTGTGTATGGTAGCACAGCAAACTCATAGAAATTAGTATCAATAGTGAATTTTGGGTTTTCTAGAATGAGAATGTTGCATTCTGTTTTTTTTAAAAAGTTTTTGTAATAAAATTATGTATATTATTTCTATTGTCTTTGTCATATATGCTCAATTAGCTTTTGCTTTAAAAGTCATGGTCTGGAACCATGTCACCTTTTTTTGTTTTTCTGCCTAATAGTTCTCAGACATGGTTGATTTAGTGTAATGTTTGTTTAAAAGTCAAACACGCCCATATTATTCATATTTACAAAGTGTTCTTTAAAAACCAGTAGTGGAATTTAATGAACTTTAAAAATTTATGCAGTTTTACAAAATGAGCAAGGTTCTTGACATTTATGTTTATTTGTTAGCTAACCCTTGTCCCATTTTTTTTAGCTGACATTTTATTTTGAGAGAAACTTTCTTTTTAGTACGAGGCAGAGGAGCTCATACGGTGAATCCATACCTAAAAACACATAAACTTTTAAAAACAATAGGAACAGGGTTACATTTTCTGTTGATAATGATCTAGTTTGGGGTAGAATACCAGAGTGAATTTTGAGTTAAATTTTAAAAATCAGTGTGGTCTTAAGCCTAGCATTCTCAGTAACACCCAAGAAAGCTTTTGAGATGGTGGTTGTGATTTTCCATGACTGTAGTTAGGTGAGATTTTACTAGGATATTTATTTACAGGTGAAAGCAGTTACTAGGAAATGCTCATTTGAGGAAGCAGTTGCTTGCACTGGAATTTAGATAACTATTGTAAATAGTTATCAAGTTGTTAGTGAAAGTTAGCCATTCTGTTGTCTAAGAGATTATAGAAGAAACCTATTTGTTGATAGTTCATAATTAAACCTGACAATCTTGGTTACCTATCAAGTATTAAAAATAGAAGCCAAGATTCTTATGACCCAACCATGGGAACCTTGGTTGTCTATCTTATGCCATATTTGGAATTATTTCTGACACAGGAAATACTAACCAAACTTGTTAAATGGAAGGTAAGGTATGAGCATAATTCCCAGAGCACATGGACTCAAGTAGAATCTTCAGACCTCTTTGAGATTGCCCTCCATTAATATCACAATTGTTGTTTTGGGGCTTTTGCTGATCATAAAATGAAAACTAGTTTTATGTATTTAAAAATTATTTCCTGGTGTTAGGTGACTTAATGCTAAAAAATTGGGGGGGAAGGTGTTTTAGAGACACGCCTAGGTCTGGATCCCAGTTCCCCAGCTCTACCAAATGCTAGCTGTATGGACTTTACCTCTGGGCTTATTTCCATCTGTGTAGGGTGTCAGTACCTACTTCGCAGTGTTTTAATGATTAAATGAGAATGTTAAGTATTTACAACAGTACTTACTGCATAGAAAAGATATTAAATAGGAGTTTTTAAAATTGAAATAGAGTCTTTCTTAAGGATTTCTATATCTATAAATTAGACCCATGAAGCAGACCTATCTGGTTCCTTGTCACCTTTCTTTTTGGGAGTTTTTGTGTTTGCTTTCATTCTGTTCTTTAAATGAAATATAGTTTAAATATCTAAGAGTGACTCATTTTTTAAAATCAAGAGTTGTTCCATAATCTCAGCATTTGAGATGAGTCCTCATGTTTGATATTTTCTCTAAGTGTGGATCAAAATTTCAAATACCCTTGTTTTCAGGACTAAATGACCTCAAGGAGTGGTTATGTTGGAAAGCTCTGAAATAGGGGTAAGAATCAGGTTCTATCCCAGGCCAGCCAGTACTTGGGGGGGGTGTTTATGAAAACCACCAGCCCCCTCTTTTCTTTTGAAAAATAAGTCATATCTTGATGGTATAAAATGTAAAAGGACTATATAGTGGGTAGTTTACAACCTTGATTTCCAACTACCAGGTTCTCCCAGGAGGCAACTCCAGTAGTAATTTACCCTGCAAGGGAGACTGAAGCACAACAGTCATATGTGCATATATATCAGTGTTGCACAAAAGGAAGCTTATTATATATGTTGTTCTGCCCCTTAATTCTCATCATTTTAGATTCTTAGCACAACAGAGCTGCCACATATCACTTAAATAGCCATCTGCATAGTAGCCCATTGAATAGATACCATTTAACCAGTTCCTTAAAGATAGTTATGGTTGTGTTTTTTTTGCTTTAAGAACAACATTGCCATGAATATCCTTGTATGATTTCAAAAAATTCTATAAGTTTGTGCTTTTAAAATTGTGCTAATTATAATAGCTAAAACCTGTACTTGGTATATGCCAGAACCTGCTCTTGTGCTGTTAACTTGCTGAAACCTGCCAAAATTGCTCTCAGAAGTTTTACTAATGTATACTGCACATCAATGAATGTCTATTTCCTCATCTCAGCAACATTATCATTCTCAAACTTCGTAATCTTTGCTATTCTGATATATAAAAAATGGTTCCTCCTATTACGAATTCAGCATATTTTTATGTTAAAGAGCCATTAGTGTTTCCCGTGGTCTTCTGTCTCTGGTCTTATTAGTAATTTGTGGGGAATAAGGAAAACGACCCTTTGTGGCCTGCATTGTAAATATTTTTTTCTATGTTGTCTTTTGACTTTGTTTATGATGCTTGTTTTCATGCAAAGATCTGTTTTTATGTAGGCAAATTTATTCTCTAGTGGCCTTGGGAGGCCTTTCCCATTCAAAGATTATAAAAATCGTCTTTTCTTTCTTACTTTTTATTATTTAATTAAATCTTTGATCCTTCTGGAATTTATTTTGGTGCAAGAACTGAAGTAGGGTCTCAAATTTCTTTCCAGATGGTAGCCACTACTGTTGGTCTTTTAATCTATAAAAGCTGTGTTAGAAGATCCTGAGGTCCCTTATGTAACTTGCAAACTTGCTCAATATGGGACAGTATGCCTTTTTGTGTTTTGCTCTTTAACAGCATCATTTACTGTAAGTACTAAGCCATAAGTTTGTCTTAGCCAAACATAGCATTATCTTAAAGCTGACTTTCTATTACTACGTATGCCACTAAAAATGTTTACAAAGCAGTAATGATTTTATTTCTTGGGGAATAGCAAGAAGAAAGCTAAAGGGCCTGTTTTGCCGATGCACAAGATCCAGTCCTTTTAAAAATAAAACATCTCTCCCTAGAAATAAGCCATTTTTGTACACCTCGTGCCAGAAAGAGTAGCTGTTCTATAAACATTTGTAAACATAAATGCCCAGGATAAAGGGGACAGCCATTGTTTAGCTCAGTCCTGTTGCTGGATGGAAATGTGGGTCTAGGGTTCCCAAATCTCCCAAATTTTCAAGTGGAACCAGAATTCTAGATATTAAAAAAATGTGAAATCTGAATTGTAAATATTGGCAATGAATTCAAATGTCAGGCTCAAAGAAAACATGGCTGTAGGTAAGATTCTGTCAAGGGTCACCAGTTAGCCACTTCTATAAATTAGTGTAGGTAAATGTAGGATTATTAATAACATTTACTTGAGTTAGGGCTGTTGGTAAAAGTTTAAGTACAGGCCTCCCCACTAAGCATTATTTTCCTAGTTGTCTAGAAACCCTTCTCGCCCCGATTGGAAACTCATCTAACTTCTTATCCTGTTGTAAAGGTAAATATAGACATTGTCTCTGAGGTCTTAATGGAATATTGGGCTCCTGAGCCTTTGTTCTTCAGGACTTAGCACAGACCTCTCTTAGCCTCATCCTGGGAGTTAACATGTCTGTAGAATAGTGGCTCAGGAGCACGGTTAGTGTCACATTAAAAGGAAAAAAACCCCAAAACTTAAGCAGTATGTAGCATCAAATTTCAGAACTGGTCCAGTCTCCTTTCTTCAGGAAGACATAGCAGTCAACTAGGACAGTGCCCTACGGCAGTAGGTAAAGAGAAAGCAAAATTTGTAATTCATACATTCATGTGTTACTCTTTGATTCTCTACATTTTTGCAATAAAGGTGAGACGGCTTATACAAAGAACAAACTATATAAAATACAGACATACAAAAGGAAAAACGAAGTTATGAAAGAAATTAAGAGTGAGCTGATGGGGAGCTTACACTGGGAATCAGATCAGTTTGAATAGGGCTGTTTCTTATCAGTTTGGTAACATCAGACCTCGTGTGTAACCTTTCAGTTTGCTCAGGTGTTAAAAATCAGAATTTTTTTTTTTTTTGAGCATTAAATGAGACAATACATCTGAGACATCCTAGTGGCAAGAAATAGTGAATAATAAATATTAGCTAAAAGTATGCATAACAATATGTATGTGTTAATATACTTGCTATGATAAGAGTACCAGATTCACTTCTGAGATTAAACAGTTTAGGTGGAGAGGAAAACTAGTTATGTGGAAAGTACAATAGACATTCCTCCCACAGGGCTCTGGGGATACTGAGTACTGGAGTTATGTCCTTGACTCCAATACTAAATTTGGGAATTTGGACAAGTTATTTAACCTTCTTTTAATTGAAGTATAGTTGATTTACAATACTGTGTTAATTTCAGGTGTATAGCATAGTGATTCAGTTTTTTTGCAGATCATGCTCCATTATAGGTTATTACAAGATATTGGGTATAATATGTGCTATACAGTAAATCCTTGTTGCTTATCTGTTTTTACGTCTAGTAGTTTGTTAATCCCATACCCCTAATTTGTCTCTCCCCTCTTCCCTTTCTTGTCTGGTAACTATAAGTTAACCTCTTATTCAATCACATTTTATCCATGTATATTTGATCACATATAAATGTGTGACTTACTGTATGTTTTAGTTGCTTTTGATTTTGCAAAACGTATTTGTTGAATGAAGTCTTCTGGGAATTGCCCTTTTCACTCAACACTACCCTACTGGCTTGTTTTTAACTAGTTCATTCACGTTCACTGCCTTGTAACATTCCATCGTGTGATTATACCACAAATGATCCACTCTCCTGTTGATGGGTCATTAGGTTGTTCCTGGAGCTTTTGCTGTTATAAATGGTAGTGCTATAAAAATTGCTGTACACGTCTCCTGGTTTTCAAGTGCAGCCCCCTCCAGTGACCTGCCCTGTCAATTCCAGCTGTCTCTGCAGCCTCTTCAGCTTGGCCGAATCACCAGGGTTTGAGCTCCACTTTCCTGTACCGTGGTGGGAAAAGTTCTCCAGGCAGACAGACATGCTGAACCGGGGTTCACCCTGTGTGCTTCCTTTCTCTCAAGTTATCACAGTCTGCTTTGCCTGTTACCCAGTTTCTGAAAACAGCTGCTGCATATATTTTGTCCTGTTTTATGGCTGTTTAGGACAGCAGCATTCTGTTTAGGACAGTAACAATTACTATGCTATGGCCAGATGAGGAAGTCTATTCATCTCTGTTTTCTACTGAAAGTTTTAGTTTTGTTTGGGGCATTTAATCATTAAGACAGCTGGAGTTTATTTGCTCATATCAAAAGCCCAAGAGAAATTTTGTTTAAAGATAATTTAAAGAATATTCTATCTTAGACATTATTGCAGATGCACTTAGTTCTATCCAAGGGTTAAATTATAAATTCGACCACTGAAAACTACGTTCTACACGTGAACGGTGTGAGGTAGAGATAACAATTTATTCTCTTATGGATAACCATTTCACCCCCAGTGTTTATGCTTAACTTATGAGCTTAAATTCTTCACTTGGAAAGTGGAAGTAATGATATATCACATATGAAACACAGGTACACACACACATAGCCTTTATAGAGGGGTCTGCAGTGTAGCTTAGTTCTTCTGATTAAAGACCGATTTTAAGACTTTGAAACCAGGTAACAATAGCTACCATTTATATTACCCTGATTATATGCTGGGAACTATTCTAAGCACTTCATGTATGTTAACCCATACAAGCCTAATAAAAATCCTATAAAACAGGACTATTATTTCCCCCCTTTTACGAATTGGGAAACTGAGGCATAGAGAAGCATCAATAACTTGCCAGGGTCACACAGGTAATTTGTAATGGAACAGGGATTCGAATGCAGACAAGTGCACCATACTATACTATTCAGATGAGCAGATTGTAATATCATTCTGTTATGAAAATTAGGGCACCCTTATGCCACCTCTGCTCAGACACGGGCCCAAGGCCTGATCCACTTACAAAACCAAAACCCATCAACCACAGTTATGGGCGTTTCAAACTTTTTTTTTTAATTAAAAAGTTTTTTGTGGGGGGCTTCCCCGGTGGCGCAGTGGTTGAGAATCTGCCTGCTAACGCAGGGGACACGAGTTCGAGCCCTGGTCTGGGAAGATCCCACATGCCGCTGAGCAACTAGGCCCGTGAGCCACAACCACTGAGCCTGCGCGTCGGGAGCCTATGCTCCGCAACAAGAGAGGCCGCGATAGTGAGAGGCCCGTGCACCGCGATGAAGAGTGGCCTCCGCTTGCCACAACTAGAGAAAGCCCTCGCACAGAAGCGAAGACCCAACCCAGCCAAAAGTAAAATAAATTTAAAAAAAAAAAAAAGTTTTTTTTTTTTTGGCCGCACCACACAGCATGTAGGATCTTAGTTCCCCAACCAGGGATCGAACCCACACCCCCTGCATTGGAAGCACAGGGCCTTAACCACTGGACCACTGGGGAAGTCCTCAAAATCTTAAAAAGGAGATTGGCAAAGCAATTATCGAATTTAGTTTAGAAACAGCCCTTCTGTTAATCCCTACTCCCAGGGACAGTGGTCCCCCCCAAATCATTCTGAATTTTGTCCATTTTTTTGGCAACAGATTCTAATGAATAATATGCATTCTCATAGTGCTCGGTACTTCTAAAAGTGCTTTCACATGGACTAATATTCACATACCCCATTACTGGCCTATTAGCCCTCTGGCTCAGGTCAGGTACGTGTCATGTTCTCCACTGAATTTTAAGTGTCTTTTTTTCCCCAGTTACAGTCTGTCCAGAAATGATGAAACATATTCCCAGATCCCTGTGAAAGGCTATCTTTTAGGAGATAAATGAGCCCCCATTCACTTCAGTCTGGTGCTCTGTCACTTTTCCACGTTTCTCAGGCACAGCAGCTGAGAAATGAAGCCATGACAACAGCCGAGCTTCCCAGACCAACGTGGCCCCTCACTGGAAAGCTGGCAGCCGTACCTTCTCCTGAGATGACGTGGGTTGTGCTACAAGGTCCTACAGCCCAGTTCTCACTTCATGTTGGTAGGCTTCCCTTCTTTCTACTCACTTGATCTATCAGGTTGTAAAGAATTTTGACTTAAATTTTTGCTTTCAACGGGCAATGATATGGTAGAATACACTGCCAAGGAAGATATACGTTGCTGGGTTGTTTTTTGTAATTGGTAAGTGATTTTTAAAAATTTTCTATACATAGCTAACCAGGGGCAAAAATAAGCCTTTTTGTTTCCTTCTTAGATAGGTAAGCTCTGAGTATTGTAAACACATTCTAAGCAGAATTCTAACCAACACTCAAGCACGTACTCAACATATAACTGTGGTCTATGATATTTTAACTATTATGTTAGTGTATCTTGTAAACAATAAAATCAAGTAATTATTTCCAACATGCGGTGTTTAGATATAGAAATGATTGCAAGTACTAAAAAAACCCATGGATTAAAATACAGTATTTTATTTTTTTCTCACCTAAAAAACAAGCAACCCAGAATTAAGATACACATAAACTTCTCAAATTTATCCCTAATAAAATTTTGAATATATATACAATTTCTACAGAAACATACAGTGTATCAAAATCTGCATAAATCAAATTTATAAAATGTGTAGAAATGCATAGTGTGATATTATCAACTTACAAAGCAGGATACGGGAATTATTTCCAAAGCAGCCTACAGTAGAAAATAGTCATTATGGCAGCAGCTTCTGATGTGTTTTCGTGTTTGGTAAGGTTTCTGATTTCAATATATAGAATCATTTTTTATAGAGTATCTTAACGAATTGCACAAAATACCCATTTAAAATTTACATGCACAGTTTATGTGCCACCTTTCTTAGGCCTATGCATAGTTAACAAGGTTATAATCTATTCAACAAAGAAAATAGAGCCTTTTTGCAAACACACAAGTAATTAAAGTACCAATTCTCTTAGTTTCTTATAGTTGATTTATTTTGCAGTTATATAATCATATAAATGTATTCCTTTTTAAACATCCCTAGAGATGAATGAAAGTTCAAATGCTTGATCAGAAGTCAGTAGCAAAATACAAATTGGCAATTCAAAAATTATAAATGAAACTCTGTTTAGGATGTTGAACTTTGACTCTCCGAATTTAAGAGCTAAGGTTGGAAGAAACAAATCTGTAGGCTTTTCTTTTAAACAAATGTAGGGTTTTTTCCCTTTTCTTTTTTAGGCTTTAATTAAATATATTACCCTCTGGTCGTAGTTTGTGAATTCCTTTCATTGATATGATTACAGGATCGAAAATGCTTAGTTTACTTGCCATTCCCTACCTCATCACTTTAAAAAAAATTTGGTTTGCATTCAACATAGCATTTTGACCTTGTAGGTAATAAAAGACTATTTAGCAATTAAAATCAATTGACCACTTGCAGTATTTGGTTTTCTTCTAGTAGGTACTATGTTAATAAATGTGTAAATTCAAACAAGTCTTCTTTTCACTGGAAAAATACTAATAGAAATATGCTTTCAAAAAAAAAAAAGAAACACTAGGGAACTAACAGATAATCTAACAGAATTCATATTTGTTAATGAATGATATTTTTAAATAGCCTTTTTTAAAATTTAAAAACTGTGCAGGGAATTTCATGAAGATATAAATGAAAAGACTATTCACCCTTGGCTTCATAAATTGCACAGCTTAGGTTGTAACACACAGTAGTCTTGTAAGGCTTAATCCAACAAGGGTTTGGAAATTCTCACCTCAGTCAGAACAAACCTTTGATGTGTTTACAGTGGTGTTTTGTTGTTTTTGTTACCCCCTCTTCAAGGTTTCAAAACTGAGAGTTATTTATAGTTTTCTATGGTGACAGGGAATGGGGAAAAGTCAATCCCCAATGTCAGGGGACATTTTTCTCTAGTTAGTAGACCCCCTGCTGCCTTAGAAGCTGGTACTGACAGAGGACACTGGGAATGCCAGCAAATAGGGGAGTTAATGCCATACAATCTTCAAACCCTACGGAATAGCTTTGGATGTTCCATCTTGTTATTTCTTTTTTCAAGCAATACAACATTCAATTTCAGAGCAAATGGTCGCACATTAATTCAGTTCTAAGTGGTAAACGTAGTCCTCAGACAGGTGACAATTCCATCATTAACATCCTACAAATTGCATCAAAAGCTCTTGAAATATACCAAGAAATGAAAAGAGGCACTAAATGTGTTGAAATTCACCTTTCAAAAAAGCAGCATGACTGTGAAGGAAGGCCACCTTGGCTAATAACCTGTGGCAGTGCTTCAAGAAGATGTAAAATTAAATAAAGATACAACAGGTTGATAATCACCAAGTTACATATGACGATCTGGTTACTCCAACCTTTTTTCAAGTGTGTTAAAAAAACAAAACAAAACAATCAAACTGCCTTTCAGACCCCTGAGTGTAATCCCAAAGAAGACAACAATGCTTTTTACTCTGTTCTAAATAAAACAGAGCTAAATGCACAGATTACCAACATCATCTTAAAACAAAAAAAAAAGATGTAAACATCTACAAAGTTTAAGGTAAAAGCAGTTTTGTAAACAGTAACTGCAGATGATAATGTTATCGTAAAATCACAGTTTATCAATGTCCTCAGACTCCTCAAGAGCCTCTGGGTTTGGAGCTGTACAATAGTTGCAGCAGGTTTCAGGAGGTTTTCAGTCCTGTATAAATTTACGTGTCAGTAGGTAGGTTATTGGTTTCTTTCATTCCTTCTAAACACTATGGATGTTATTTATTTCCCACTTTTGAGTCATTTTGCTGGAGTCGCAGTCGGAGATGAACACTTGATGGAGGACCTCCGAGCGATCCAAGCACTTTCTGGAAGGAATGTGAGTCAGTCTGTGCAGGTTCTGGAAAACACAGGGAAACACAGTGTTACATTTGCACTGTGTGATGTCACTGACATTAGGCAAAGTCACAGCCTGGCTTTCGTAAGAAGACTATTCAAGCGAATCGGGCAGGTGTGAACCAGGCACACCTCAGAGTCTGTGTTTCTCTTGATCGTCAGTCTTCTACATCCTGTTATTGTTCAGTCATGATGTACTGCTGGTACCTCCAATTCAATACATACAAACTTAAATTCATCATCGTCCCCTCCAAACCTTCTCCTCTAGCTCCTATCCTACTAATGATGATACCAGCTTTCCCGTGCTCAGGACAGCACAGCTCAGGCTGCATTTCCCTCCTTCTTTCCTCCAAGTTGCTGGCTGAGGATGGACATCTGCAGTGGCTTGGGCTTGCATCCTTTCCCCGCCCCACCACCCTTGCCTTGGTCGAGCCCTGGTCACCTGCTGGAGGTTCCTTCAGTACAGCTCAGGGCTGTTCAGAGTGTGGTCGCCAGACTAGCTAAGATTGGGTCTGTAAGGTCGAAACGATTTCATAATAATACACAGAGCCCCATCTGCCTTCTTCATCGTATGGGCATTTATACTGATGGCACAAAAGCCATGCTGGGTGAACGTGCTGGGGCCGTAGCATCAATCACACAGTCATGTTCTCCATGGACCCACACTCACAATTAAAAAAGAAAAAAAAAAGCCAGTTTCACTTGAGAGCGCCCTTGACAGAGCAGTAAAAACGTATTAGTTTTTTTTTTTTTTTTTTTTTTAACGATAATAACGTTTAACATTTATTGAGCACTTGCTCTACGCCGGGTAGACGCATACCAGACGCTCTACCATGTATTAATTCATTTAATCCTCATAATGAATGGCCCTGGGATGTAGATCGTCTCCTATTTTTAATTTTTTTAAATTAATTAACTTAAAAAATATTTATTATTTTTTAAATTGGGGTATAGTTGCGCTTCACAGTGTTGTGCTAGCTCCTACTGCACAGCGAAGTGAATCAGCCATATGTATACACATATGCTCTCCCTTCTGGATTTCCCTCCCATCCATCCAGGTCACCACAGAGCACCGAGTAGAGTTCCCTGCGCTATACGGCAGGCTCTCACTAGATATCTACTCCATACTCAGTGGTGTATATATGTCAATCCTAATCTCCCAGTTCACCGCCCCCACAACCCTTTCCCCCCTGGTGTCCACATGTTAGTTTTATTAAATCTTGACCCTATGAGATAGTATGGGAAGAGTGGACAGCACATGAGCAGTTGTTGGGACCCGAGGGTTGAACGAGCTCCTTCTCTCGTGGGATGTCATTCTGACTTGAAAGGACAACCTGCAGGCAGATTACAATTATGCAAACTTGGGACTGGGTAGACATTGTCCAGAAAATAAAGTGAGCCCATCACTTCAAGGAAAAAACAACAATATAAAGCTGACAGTATCTGTTGCCATTGATAAAATTTGAGTTTTCAAGCAAAAATTCGAGTTTTAGAAAACTTGTATCCATTACCATGAACTTGACACTGCACGAGATTTAAAGACTTTTCTGATGAAATCAGTGGTTATATTTGTGATTTATTTGGCATTGTATGATGAAATGTGCCATCATTTGGAAGATCTACATGACTTAGTGAGCCAGTGTTTTCCAAATGAGCAGCGAATGTGTGATGTTACAAAAGATCCACTCCAGTGTAAGACAGACCAGTGGGTTTAATGCAACAAAGAACAAAATGTTCACTGATAGGATTCCAGATTCTACATTGCAAAGCTTTTAAGAAACTACCACTTACACACTTGTGTAGCACTGAAGAACAGCCTCAATTATCTGAAAAGGCTATTAAATTACCCCTCGTTTTCCAACTGCACGTCTACGTGAGGCCGGATTTTTCTCAAATACGCAACTAAAACAACATATCACATCAAACTAAACGCAGATGCAGAATAAGAATCTATTAAACCAGACATTAAAGGCACTTGTGGAACTATAAAACAATGCCACTCTTCTCACTTTTGGGGGGATTATAAAAGTGTTATTTATACTAACATGTAATATGGTTATGATTGTTACATTTACGTGAATACATACATAAATACAACAATTCTCAGGTTTAATTCCCAACTTAGGAAATACCGTTAGCTGTAACCTCTATAACTAATCTGTCAGGGGAGAGTGTCAGTGGTTTGCAAGGATGTAAAGGGGGTCCAGCGACGGGGCAGAGTGAGAACCACTGACCGAGCAGGCCTCCTGCTCACCAGTCCATACTTGACAATGTTTCCAGAATTATTTTCCTAAAAGTATCCACTGTTTCCTATCACTGTGATCCTTAACTAATGGCAGTCACTCCCTAAAGCCCACAAAACAAAGTTCCACGCTCTTTCCCATGGAGAACAACTTAGGGAACCAGACCAAACGCAGTTCCTAGAATTCTCTACACTTTGATGCCACGCCTCTGCTCACCTGTTTTCTCATTTATTCTCCATGAAAAGCCTTTTTATACCTCAAGACCCGGTGCAGTGATACTTCATACATGAAACTCATCAGAAATAACTCCTCCTATTAATCTCTCTTTTGCTGTCCTATGGCATTTTGCTTATCTTTACTTCTGTATTTTTTTTCCCTTCTCTGCCATTATAGTATGACGGGCTTTAGATATTTTTTGAAGGGCCCCAGTGAATATTTAGTAATGTCTGATGCACAAAACGGATATTCAGTGCTTTGCCCTTTAAAATATTTAAAATATGTACATTCCATTCTTATCCACTTCTTCTTGTGTCGTTTTGCATCTGCTAACCTTCTTTTACTAGTTTACTAATATTGTCCTTACTCACCCCTAGCCTTTATTGCTATTATTCATCTTTCTTTGTGTAAATAAATGCTCTCTTCTCTGGGGTTTATGTTAATCTTCTCCTTCCTAACTTGTTATAAGAAAAATATCAGCAACTGACACATACTTACCACTTCATAGTAATTATCTATGCACAATGATAACTGGGAATATTCAGCTGGGGCATAACATCATCACTATGTGGCAAACAAGTGTTTGCTGACAGGGAGGACATGACAACGAATACAAGATGCGTAAAGAAAGTTCAGGGCTGCCAGTTTCTTTCAATCTGGGGCAGCTTCCCCACCTTTTTGTTTCATAATAAATTGATTTATTTTAGCCAAGTCTAGACTTTGAAAATTATTCAGAAAACCATTATTATGTTGGAATCCTCAACCTGGCACAGAACTCTGAATATTCACAGCTGAAACAGAAAAACTGCTCCCAGAGTCAAGTGAAAAACTAAACATGACCTTTAAAACAAGCAACAGGTGAAACGTATCCTGTTGCATTTAGCAAGCAGCCATGATGAGAAGCTTTGAAGGCCTAGAGTCCAACACGTTATTTGTTCGTCTCTATCCCCACCTGCTGGACAACAGGCAGCAATATTTTAAAAGTTAATAAAATAAAATGCAAAAATAAATGCAATATTTTCTATGGGTCATACGTAGGTATACTTACACATTATAGATGTAATTTTAATGAACGACTCTTTTGGATTAAAAAGATCAGATTTTGATATTAGAACAATGGTGATGACTGCCTCAGGGAACACTGGTTTTCCTGTGTTGATAAATTAGCAGTGGGTCTGCATGGACCCCAGGTGGCCTCCTTCCATGACAATACTACACCAGAGGATAAAAGTGATGCTTCAGTATGGAACAATGAGTCACTAGTGCTCAGGAAAACAAACGAGCGAGTGAGACGGACATGCAAGTCAGTGTGAATGCAGGTTTTAAGGTTTATACGTCTAAATTCCACACAGTAGGTGTTCTTAAAATGAAATAGCATGTATTTCAGAACTGAAACACAGAATACCTTGAAGTACTGCCATTCCTTAAATTCATTCAGATTACAGTGTGTAATCATAATTTTGGATCCATCAGGACCCTTCGTCAAACACTGGTCATACTGCATGAGTTGATTGGCTTCGTTGATTCGGAAAAGCTATTCAATAAAAAGAAAGAGAGAAAGAAACTTTTAACTCCTATAATTAAACTCAATGACTATCCTATTTCTCTACCATGTTTCTGTATGTTCAGAACTGTTAAGTCCAAAGACAGGAATTATTCATTTTGATGGTAGTAAAGACCCCTTCTAACTCTTAAAGGATTATGTTCTTTAGCCTCTTAGATATAGAATGGGTCACTAACATATGAATTTCGTACCAACAATGTAAGAAAATGAAAATGTGGAAACAGACCTGATAATGTTTCACAATGTAAATCAGAGACAAGAAAAATACTCACATAAGGAAGTAAGAGAATATACTAGCGAAATATACATGATTGGCAAGAGCATCCCAACCTACTGGGGGGAAGATGTGGATACTGAACAATTTCTGCAAATAATACTGTTAGGGAGCTAGGCTTACATAGTTACACACTCATGCAAGAATATATTCTAATCTCCTACATTAGACATAAATTCTAGATTCTGGTTGCTTTACATGAAAACCAGTACTGCTCTTATCCCCTCATTTAAGTAAACGTTTTAGCACTGTCAGTTTTTCACAGAATGTTTTACTTTACCAAACAATCACAATCACCAAATGGAAAACCAGGCTAAACCCTGGCTCAGTCAGCCCAGCTGCAGTGCAGATGTAATTAATCGCAAAGCCCGGCTGTTTACCTGATTCCCGCCCATCCTGTGGCAGGGGCCCAGTTCAACAAAGCCTCCGTTTGTCTTCCCCATGCTGTCAATGCAGTACACAGTTTCAAAGCCTCTGATCTAAAAAAAAAAATGAACAAAGAACCACAGGGAAGGCGACAGCTTAGACTCTAATAAGCTCTCACGTGGCATCAGAGAGCTTCGAGTTAACCGGGTCCCTACTGTCCTGTCAGGCCTTGAGGAGTTCGGAGCTAGTCATCTCTGAAATCACTTAAGTCTTGAAGTCAACACTGGAATGAGCTCATGCCAACTGAGGGTCTTGGCCTCTAGATTTTGATAAAATACCACAGAAGAAAAAAATACAAAGATACCATTAGTACCATTTCAGATTCATGATCATTCACGTGAATGAGAAGGAAATAGAGCAAAGGGAGCTGACCATGGCGGTCACAGACACTGGGCCCCGTGTCTAGGCCAGAGTGAACTTGGGAGGTAAGGCTCCCACTGCTGGCAGCAGCCTCCAGGGCCTGGGCAGTGAGGCTCCTCTCTGACTATGGATGTCGCAGGTGGGCAGCAAACACGCGTTTCCATGTTTGAAAAGCACATTTTGTAAAAAAAAAAACCAGAAACAAAAAAACCACAACTTTTTCCTTATTGGAAATATTACAGATTTATATCTTAATTATAAATTACTACTGTATTTGGATAAAATGCTTTATTCATTCCTTCAGTCGGCAAACACTGACTGAGCACCCAGGATGGTAAGAGCTTCAGAGGAGAAGCAAGTCGGGGTCAGAGGCCCTGCTGTCTGTAGAGAGGATGCGGGCGGAGCTGGAGGGGGCCCCCGGGAAAGGACAGGGCAGGGGTTCACCCTGGAAGCTGCAGGGAGGGTGCAGAAGTGGCTTGTGAGGTGCAGGGGCCAGAGTGGGGAGGGTTAAACCAAACACGTGTTCAGGGTGAGACTATAAAGGGAGGATGGAACATTCCATCTGTTCATTGGCTCATGCTTTTATTTATTCGTCAACTATTACGTGAGTGCTGTGTCAGGCACGCTGAATGCTCTGATGTGCCAGTGCACGAAATGGATCGGATCCTCGCCCCAGGGTAACAGACACGTTAGAAAGTGACAAGTGAGGGCTGAAGAGAAGAGACAGATGAGCAAGTTGGGGGATGGGAGTGCCTGGGGGCAGGAGGTACACAGAAGGCCTGGCCAGTGCCTGCAGACGCTCCCTCTGCTTCCCCAGGGAAAGCATCCCAGGGGAGGGAAGACCAAAGCCGGCGCAGGCCTGCGGGAGGACGACGGGGGAGGCCAGGGAGCAGCAGCAGGGGAGGCTGGGGGCAGCGGGGCCCCCAGAAAGGGCTCTGCCCGCCACCTCCGAGTGCCCAGGGCCGCCTCGCAGGGCTCGGAGTGAGAAGTGACGTGGCCTGACGGCTGTGTTGACAGCAAAGCGGGGGCACTTGAGAGCCCTCAGCATGTGCAGGGGGGACTCTGAAGCCTCTACTGGGCAAGCTCACGGACAGAATCCATCCCTTGCACAGAGAAGGCAGTGTGCTAATTAGGTGTTCTCTGGAGCAAAAGAGAACCACAACGCGGTCCCGACTCCCAGGGGCTTCGGTCTAGTTGGGAGTTAAGACAGAGGTGGAGAGAGAGCAAGTGCGAGCGTCCTTCTACCCAAATGCTAAGTGCTGGGGCTCCTTAGGGACAGACCCGGCCTCTTTCCTCTGTATTTTTCTCATTCTGTCCCATGAAACAATCTACCTGCTGTTGGATCCAAATAAATGTCTTTAGATGCACATGTGGCCCCCTTTCTGGGCCTGAGACCTGGACGGCCCAGCGGGGTGTCTGCTGGGCTCTTGGTGCCCCCCGGTCCCTCCCGGGCCCTCCCCAGCCGCCCCCTCTGCCGACCTCCCCACCCTGGTGGCCACCCAACCCGATACTCAAATAAAACCAAACCAGCTGTCCTGCTGGCCCACACCCTCCACTGCCCTGCCCCTCGGGGCGCCGCCTCCAGATGAACTAAGCACCCTGACAGGGCCTGCGTCCCACCACCTCCACTGTCACCACCCCGTCCCAGCCACCATCACTTCTCCCTGGAACTACCCCACTGCTTCCTAACCCACATCCTTGCTTCCACTCTTAGGCCCCACTGTAGGGGGACTGAAAACACAGCATAAATCCCATTACCTTTCTGTTTAAAGCCCACCTGTGGTCTCCCACTCTCAGGAGGACGGCTGCCCTCTCCACCTGCCCCTGTGCCTCATCTCACCTCCTCTTTTCTGCTTATCAAACACGCAGAGCCTTTCCTGGCTCACAGCCAGCAGGCCACCGTCATCCTTACTCGGAGAACCCTTTCCCAGCTCTCTGATTCGCTGGCTCCTCATCATTCAGACCTCAGACCCACCGTCACCTCCTCCGAGAAGCCTCCCTTACCGGGTCCCTGAGTCCCCTCAAACAGCAGCTGTCTATTTCCTTCATAGCCTTTTCCACCATCTGTCACTACACTCTTTGCTTTCTGTTTCTCTCTCTGCCCCACTAGTATGCATACTCCCTGAGAAGAAGGTCCTGCTTGTCACATTTTCTGTCTAGAAGAGTGACTGGCACCTCGTAGGCCCTCAACCACTATTTGCTGAAAACATAACTAAGCAAGGTCTCGTGGGCTTGAAAGTCATGGGGTGTTTAATGCACCTACAGGGCAGCAGATAAGGCACAAGAGTGGGTGCATTCAGAAAGGAGGCTATAGAGGCAAGTTTGAAGAAACAAAGACAAAGCAACACAGATCAAGGCCTTTGGTTTTCACTGTTTTCAGTTACCCTCACTGTCTGGGGCCCCCGCGTAGGTCACTGGGACACAGCGATGAGCAGGGCCCTGGGGCCCTAACAGATGGTGATTCCGAGTTAGGAGAGGATGGCAGGCCTGAGTCTCGGGATGGAGCGGGGAAGCATAGAAAGGCTTTTCACTGTGGGCAGTCTCCACGTGGACAGCAGTAGGGTGGGTAGGAGTTCGCCAAGGAAGGGAGTCGGGTGAGGGGTGGGGAAAGGCAGGAGCTGAAGGGAGCGGACAGCATCCCGAGCGGAGCAGACAGGAGGGACTTGGGGCGGGAGGTCGGTGCAGGGGAACTGTCCGGTGGAAAGGCTGGAAGGTTAACAGTTTTTCACCAAACTTTCCCCCAAGAATTCTTCTCTCTCCTCCAACATTCCCGTCTCACTCTGCTTTCTCCCAAGCTCAGTCTCCATACACACACACTTTGAGATCTGAACCCCGGCTGATACTCACTTCTCCCCAGTCGACATTTTTGGGCGGCAGAGGGTAGTGTGAGGTGATATCATAAGCTATTTCTTCCATGAACCATTTGAAACTTTTGCAGTTGTGATCCTCTCGAAATTTCTTCAGCTCTGATATATCCCCATATGGTAATGCCTTTGATTCAGGACGACTGGCATAGAAGTAGTCTTTATACTCATCCCACCAGACCTCTACAACTCTGACGTAATTCTGGGAAAAAGAAAATTAATGTCATTATAAAAACCAAAAATATTTGTACTGTCATAAACAGCCTCTCTTCGACATATGAAATATGACCAACACACGACAAATTCGTTTCAATAGGACCCGATACTTAATTACACAAATGCAAGCGAGCTCGTGACTCTGACGTGTCACTGTCACGCGTGTTCAACCAGAGTGACGGACCCAGAATCTGGTGTCACTGTGCCGAAGGTCCCATACTCTAAGATAATACATTCTTTCCTGCTGATGGAGCTGAGCGCAGAGGGTTGGTGAGAGAGGCTTGCTGGCTGGCACCGGGCACCCCCACGACCCCTGAACAATCTCCTCTCTGAGGACCATGCTGCTGGCACGTGCCGGGGGAGGGGTCTCACATCAGAAACCACTGGGAAAAACAACAAACACATTTCTGCAAGTGGCTCTGCCCATCTTGTAACAGCTTTACCTGAACCACTGCCCTGTAGCCCAGAATTAAGTGGATATTTTCCCCACGGGGTGCATTTTGAAAAGCAACTAAAGAACAATCATGTAAGTTGACGTGTGAGAACTCACAAAGATCTAACTTCTACTGTTTCACTGAATGAGCGCTCGTAGGCGTGAATCGATGCGATGGACGCAGCACAGACCCAGCGAGGCCCTTGCGCTTGGACGTCACGGGGCAGCAAACTTTATAAAGGGCCCGGGAGTCAGTCTTTTCAGCTGGGTGGCCATCCAGTTTCTGTTGCAACTACTCACCTCTGCTGCTACAGTGAGAAAAACCGCACAGGGAACATGCGAACAAAAGGCAGAGCTGAGTTCCGACACAACTTTATTTACTGAAAAAGGCTGGGTTTGGCCCGCTGGCCGCAGAGCAGGAACATGTAGTGTTCAGATTAAATTTTCTCTTGGCTACAAGATAACTATCAAAAGGGTGCACGCCTGGCCGTGGGCATGTTTCTGCAAAAGCCCGTGGGCTCAAAAAGTTTTAAGTGGCAGCCTCCTAAAAGAACACAACATTATGGCTCAATATTTTGAATTCTTGCAAATCCACCCAAAGTTAGACACAGTCCGTGTCTTCCAGGTACTCATGAAAATGAAGAATTAAGTGCACACGCATAAGGTTATGGCGAGAAAAAGGAGGAACATTTAATTGTTTGGGATGCAGAGGCGGGGACGGCTCAGTCCTGAAGGAGCGGTCAGTCAGGCGGTACTGGGACCTGGGGCAAAGAGCAGTGTAAATATATGACAAATCATGGTGCATGTGGAGTCCTGAAAGACGTCTATCACCACAGATGGAATTCAGGATTCACTGAGAGAAAAGCTGCCTCGGTTTCCTCCTTTTAAGATGAGGCTAATTAAGAAGTTAATTGGTGCGAAGTATTTAGATTTGTCCACACTAAGCATTCACGAAGTGTGAGCTATTAGTGATACTACCGATCGCTTCCAAGGGCTTTGCACGTCACCCATTAGCTGATGGTCATCCGAAGGGTCCTCGCAGGCAGCGGACATCAGATTCAGATTTGAGGGGAATAACCGGGGCAGGGAGTGGAGGTGGCCTGAGGGGTGGGACAGAGGGTAGAGAGGCGCCTCTGAGGGAAAGTTAAAAGCTCCGCTCTGAAGAGGCCAAGTCTGAAACATCTGACGGCCATTTAAGAGGAGGGTTCTAGGGACTTCCCTGGACGTCCAAGTGGTTAGGACTCCACAATTCCGCTGCCAAGGGCTCGGGTTCAATCCCTGGTCAGGGAACTAAGATCCTGCATGCCATGCGGTGCCACCAAAAAAAAAAAAAAAAAAAAAAAGAGAGAGAGAGAGAGAGAGAGAGAGAGGTATTCTATAAGACAGCTGACCGTAAACGTCTGAAGCTCAGAGAAGACCACCGGCTGGAGGAACAGCCCTGGACGGTGGAGGGGACGTGCAGAAGCAGAGGACAGAAGGCGCTGGTGAAGGCTGCGTTTGCTGGTTAATCTGACAGTGATGAGTGTTTCCCTCTCGTCTCTTTTCCGTTTCCTTGTAGCACCAGCCTTTCTGAACCGACCTGACTTTCCATCAGTCCTTCGTGATTGTGGGGCGGATTCCAAGGGCGGCTGTGTTCCTGCAACGCCGTCGGGCCCGGTGCTAACTGGCTGCTGTCTCCGTCTGTCTTACTGCGGCGATTTAAATCTCGTCCCCTGTCCTAGTGGGGCTCCGTTTGGCCACTTCTAAGAAAATTTGGTCGGTTAGAGGGCTGTGTTGGTTCTTAAAGCCTAGTCTCTGCTTCTGTTATCTATTTGCTTTGGGGAACAGTCCTGAGTTGCATCCGTAGCCAAAAATAGACTTCCTTCTGCTTTTGACTTGGTTAAGGGCTCCAGAAAATGAAAGGCACCACAGTCATATGCTCTTAGGGTCTATGAAAGCCGCCCAAACAAAGGGCTTCTAAGTTGTTCCATCAGAGAGAGGCCATCGTCCTGCCAGCACTGGGGCTGTGGCCTCTGTGTGAAGCTCTCCTGGCTTGTCTCCGGTTTGAGGGACACAAGTTATTCATTCACCTTTTGCGAGCACTGCTGAAAAATGTGATTTTGTTTACTACACAAACTTCTATTATAATTACTTTTCAAAAACCAAAGGAAAATCGTGTTTCACTCCCGTGTGAATAATAGACGCTGGTATTTCCCTTTCAACGACTTTCCTACATGGTGTCAGGTTTTAAAAATTTGAGTTATCATTTTTTTAAAAAAATTTTTTACTGAAGTATAGTTGATTTACAGTGTTGTGCTACTTTCAGGTGTACAGCAAAGTGAATCAGTTACACATATATTTCCACTCTTTCTTTTAGATTCTTTTCCCATATAGGCCATTACAGAATACTGAGTGGAGTTCTAAAATCTGAGATAACTTGACGGAGAACATTCAATACCATTCAAGAATGGAATTCTAATCAGAGTGGGATACAAATAATAATCCTAGAAAACCATAAGAAGTTTCATGAATAAGTCTAGTCTAAGTGAAAAGTGGGAAGCAGCGTGACTGCTTCAAAGACGCCACCTGGTCCAGCGAGCTGACATTACATGGCCACGTGGCGCATACATGTTAGCTCCCTAGCCTTCCCACTTTTAACCGAAAGACTCACCTTTAGGGTGGGAGAAGACCCGACATAGACAGGCGGAGGGTTCCCCTGCCAGCCCTCAAGACGGTAGATGTGCCCGACACGGGAACAAGGGACAAACAGTAACTTGCCACCGCACTGCCAGATCTGTCAGGAAAGACACACATGGCAGCTGTCTCAAACGCCCAATCCATCCTGTAAACGTAAACCTAAAATCTAAATTAGACACAGAGTCTACGGGGAAATTCACCAGCTAAAGAGATCCTACGACAACTTCTTGTTTCTCAAGCTCACATTCTAACAGAGAGGCCGCTGGGGAACGCAGGCGCACAGGGAACCCCCCCAGGGGCCCGTCCTGAGCCCCTGCAGAGCCCCGCAGACTCCTGCGTCTGCGTCCTAACGCTCTTCACCTCTCCCAGCACTCACACGCTTCCTCCCACCCGGGGGACTGTTACCATAACCGCCTAACCAGCTGGCTCCTTCGCCTCCGCTTGCCTCTACTCAGGCTCCCTTATTTATAGCAGATTAGGCTGGCTGAGGGCAGCTCTGGGCCATGCTCTCCCCGGCTTAGTCTCTCCGATGGGTCTCCACTGCCTGTCAGATTAAGCAACAGTCTCTCAGCTCAGCACTGAAGGCTCTCCTCACTGTGGACCTGGCGCCCCTGCCCACGCCATCTTCCTGGACGCCCGTCGGATTCACGCTGTCAGCTTCTGCCAGACGGTGGGTGCCCCGCCCTGCGCCTTTCCCCCTTCTACCCCCCCTTAGCTCGGCCCGTCTTCCTCGTTCTGCCTCGAAAACTTCCTCCAGCATGATGCTGCCTCTGAATCACACCACCTGAATGTCGGTCTACCTTCTGATCGTACTATGAATTTAAGTATAATTCTCATCTCTCATCGGCTGTAAGTTCCTTGACAGCGAGGACCGAGCTCCTCCTTTTGTGTCCTTCACAGTGCTGAGCACCGGACATTTAAGACAAGAGGTAACGCCTGTGTGTTCAACTCAAACTGGAAAATACTTATTTCTTTTGGGAAGTGGCGGGGGGCACGGGTGGGTGGGTACTGCAAGCAGGCAGCTCCAGGGTCAGTATGAGGACACACGATCTCTGTTGGGATCTACCTCTGTCCTGAAGCATCCTGTCCTGCGGTGATGAAGGGAGCTTCAGCAGTGGATGGTAAAACAGAACCCCACACCTGCTGATTCCCGCAAGGGCTCCTATCACAAAAGGCTCCGAGGTACAGAAAGCCTTTGGGGGTGGGGTGGGAGGGGAAGGAGAGGAGGTATTTTTACTTCTGAAGCTCGCTGGCTTCCAGTTTTAGCTGAGCCATGTACGTATGTAGTAAGTTTGGAGCTTGCATTTTTGTCTTATTTTTCCCAAAAGGCAAATATTTTTGTTAGTCTTTCCTTATAATTTAGAGAACTGCATTAAACAGGTTTTTTGTTCTTTTTTTTTTTTTTCCCAAAGAAACCAGCCTTATCTGAAAGTCACAAGAAACCATAATTGCTTAGAAAACTGCATTTGTTTCAATGAAATGTTACCTTGTATGAGATCTCAAAGTTTTCACCACCCCAAATCTGGAGGCCTGGATCGTAGAGACCCAGCTCAAAGAAGAAGTCTCGTTCAATGGCGAATAATCCTCCAGCCATGGCTGGGGACCTAAGAAAAAGAAACGCTGAAATAACTTTTAAAGACAAACCCCCAATACCCCTTCAACAACAGATAACAAGCCGTTATGGAATACAGTATAAGTAGTGCATAGAAGAGACAAAACTGATGGCCAAACATTAAGAAATTATAAAGCCTTCATGAAACAATCTGTTCATAATTCCTTATGAATTTACTATAATTTCTAACTGAAATCCTGTTATAGCTCGTTACAAATTAGAGCATTACATCATTTCGCCATTAGAGAGCGCCTTGGTTCCTTTGTTTATTTAAAAATTAAGCCTTGAGAGTTAGTTAAAATAGAATTTTCTCTTTCACTCCTAAAAATACTGAGCCATACAGCCGTGGTCTGCTAAATGTTCCTGAAATGATTTATGAGTCATTCTGGGATGAGTGAAACCATACACCATGGAAGTAGTCTCTCATTTTTTAATTTTATAGCTCAGTGGTTTGCCAAATAAGGGTGTAAATCATGGTAGAACAGCCACGGTTCATTCAGAGTTTGCAAATATAGCACAGAAAATGACACAGGAGCATTAGACACAGCTATTTACTGTGTCAGGAGGCAGGGCTGCCAAAGGGTGGTCTGTGGTCCTTCTTGAGTGGGACCTTGAATTGGGTTCTTTTTAGGGACAAGAGAAAAAAAGACTTGATAGCTTTTTAAGGCAAGCCACTCCCACCGTTAGGAATAATTTTCACCCTGTTCCCCCTTCCCCTGGGAACAATGAATTATCACTGCATTCGATTCTTAGGTAGATCCCTCCATTAGAGCCTCTTCATCGGCACACGTGATATTCAGTCTATCACCAATTCCTACTGATTCTACCATCAACACACTTCTTGAACCCACTTCTTCCCAGCGTCACTGCTGCCATCCTAGACCAGGCACAGGAACCCCGACTGTGTCCTCCGCTCTCTTCTGCCCCGTCCAAGCCCCAGCCGGCAGCAGGCAATGCCTCCGTGCTCTGCCCGACCCCCTCCTGTCCCAGGGCCCTGGCTATGCCGCAGTCTCCTGAACGGTCCTCCCTCCTCCTCCACAGGGCCGGCTCCTCATCCCTCAGGGCTCGGCCTCAGCGTCACTTTCGAGTCACTTTCGAGACATTTTCCTGAGCTTTTCTTCTCACCACTCGTCACACTTGCTGCTCCAGTTATTCGTGCAGCTAACTGTTTAATTTCTGTCTCACCCACGACATGTTAAGTGCCACGAGGGAACACATCTCTTTAAAATTTATCCCCAGAAAATAGTGCCTGGCACATACTAAGCATTCATTAAATATTAAATAAATAATGAAGCAAGGGGCTTCCCTCGTGGCGCAGTGGTTGAGAATCCACCTGCCAATGCAGGGGACACAGGTTCGAGCCCTGGTCCAGGAAGATCCCCCATGCCACGGAGCAACTAAGCCTGTGCGCCACAACTACTCAGCTCACGTGCCTCAACTACTGAGGCCACGCACCTAGAGCCCATGCTCCGCAACAAGAGAAGCCACTGCAACAAGAAGCCCATGCACCGCAACGAGGAGCAGCCCCTGCTCGCCGCATCTAGAGAAAGACCGTGTGCAGCAACAAAGACCCAGCGGAGCCAACAATAAATAAATAAATATATTAATTAAAAAGATAATGAAGCAAGAAACATTTTCAATATTAAAGGGAAGTCACATCAGGGGAAAGTCATTCTTTCATAAGGCTTTTCTTCTTAAAGGAGAAACAGCCCTATTGCGTTTTCAGTTATACTTTCATGCCAAATTTATTTAACTGTCATTTAACATTACTCTATTATAACTATGCTTTTTTGACCTTTAAATATACTCCCACTTATCTCAGTACATATTTGAAAATGTATCTTAACATGAAAACCAGTGAGTAACTTAAAGAGAAACCTTCCTTAAACTTCTCTACCACATTTAAAAAATTTTCTTTACTAGCCCATGGGGTTGGTAGAAATAGAACTGTAGTTATTACCCCTTATGTTTTTTCTCCCAGAATTATCTGTGAGTCAGGGTAAGTGGGTAAGCAGTAGATTCCTGGACAATTTTTGAAAAAGAACTTCAAAGAGAAATTTGGAAAATGTCAAATAAAGCTGAAAGTTGTATAATTTCCTTATGTTTGCCATTTCAGCGTCCTGGTATCACGACATGCCCAAATCCCACCAGCTTTTTGCATGACATTGGAGACACCTTCCCCAAATTGAGTTTGAACATCATCAGTAGCGTAACAGTAAGAGAGAGACCAAAAGCAGAACCATAAGATCAGAAAAATAAAATCAGACACATTTAGAAGCCTACACTAGCATTTACACAAACATTTCATTTGGGGCCACTCTTTTGAAAGATGGTAAAATGTTCCAGTGAAAAGACCAAAGAGAGAGTAGCACAAGTTGTTCTACTTGAAGAGCCACAAGAAGGGAGAAAAAGGAAGATTTTGGAATGAAGTTTCCTTTTAATCAAGTGCTCTTCTGAAAATGAAGTAATAAAGGATTCTATGTAACATTTCCCAAAGTCATGTATTTTTATTCATCAGATTTAACTGGGATGGAATTAGTATTTAAGAGTTAGCATATAAAACAAAAGGAAGAAAAAAAAACTCTTGTTACTGTCTTTCATTGTCAACACTACCCGCAAGGCATCAAAGTGGATATAAAACTTGGATCGTGGGCTTCCCTGGTGGCGCGGTGGTTGAGAGTCCGCCTGCCGATGCAGGGGACACGGGTTCGTGCCCCGGGGTCCAGGAAGATCCCACATGCCGCAGAGCGGCTGGGCCCGTGAGCCATGGCCGCTGAGCCTGCGCGTCCGGAGCCTGTGCTCCGCAGCGGGAGAGGCCACAACAGCGAGAGGCCCGCATACCGCAAAAACAAAAAAACAAACAAACTTGGATCGTAAGCAATGTGAGCATTTTAAACTTACAGAATGACATAATCATCAAAGGAACAAAATTTCATGTCTAGTCTACTAGGACATGATGGCAAAGATTTTCTTTTTTTCACCTGTATTTGGAACTAATGCCATAAAGCATGCTCACCCCCAAACGGAGCTTGCTTTTAAGGAAAAAGCAACCACAAAAAAGCAAGTGTGAGTTTAAACCTCTGAAACAGCACAAAGAAAGAAACCCTTTCAGAATCTGAGACAGCATCTACAGTTTTAATAACAAGTTTCTTTTTTTTTTTTTTTTTTTTAGCTTGGCAAGAGGTTAATAGGTTAGCAGCAACTGGAGAAAAGAGAAACAGGTAAGTGATTTAGTGATTACCGATATGGTTCAGTTTTTGTCTTTCTCATTCTCTTCTCTTGAGGGGTCAGAGGCACCCGTTTCCAGAGCAAACTCCAATCCCATGCTCCTCGGGCATACCCATCTTCATCACCACCCCCTTGGGGTACAATTTCATAA
Organism: Platanista minor; assembly: GCA_004363435.1. NCBI lineage: Eukaryota > Metazoa > Chordata > Mammalia > Artiodactyla > Platanistidae > Platanista > Platanista minor. Next base: position 29,337 of record RJWK010002848.1, read on the forward strand.
GTGTTGCCATTTATGACATCTATAATCGGCACAGTGCAAGTGGTTCTGTATTGTGTTGATGATGGCAGCGAAGATGAAATGCAAGGGCGTGTAGGGACCCACATGTTTACACGAGTACATGGGGAAGGAAAAAAAAGAAAAGTACTTAGGTAAACATTCCACGTAAGAAAAGGAAGTAGTAATCTTTACCGATAAGGTTCAGTTTTATGTTTTCTTTTGGCCTTTTCCTTGTGGCTTAGAGGAATACGCTTCCATAGCAAACTCCAGTCCCAGGCCCCTCTGGCAAAACCATCTTCATCCCCACCTTGCTGTGGCTCAATGGAATAATCATTCCCATCTATGTAATCTATCAGAGGCACAGTGCATGTGGTTCTGAAACATTTACAGAAAATGAAAAAGCATTTAAGAACCCAAAACTGACTAGTTGAGCATGCCTAACTAGATTATCTCTTGTTACTGTGAGTTTGCCTTTTTTTCTCCCCCACTAGGGGATTTTCATATCTAATGGGAAGTGAGTGAATGCTCTGAAAAGTCAAGGAGGCTGTTTTCTTTTTTCTTTTCTTTTTTTTAATAAACATTTATTTGCTTTTATTTTTGGCTGTGTTGGGTCTTCGTTGCTGCACATGGGCTTTTCTCTAGTTGAGGCGAGCAGGGGCTACTTTTCGGTGCGGTGCACGTGCTCCTCATTTTTGTGACTTCTCTTGTTGCAGAGCACGGGCTCTAGGCGTGCGGGCTTCAGTAGCGTGGCACGTGGGCTCAGCAGTTGTGGCTCGCAGGCTCTAGGCGCGTGGGCTTCAGTAGCTGTGGCACGTGGGCTCAGTAGTTGTGGCTCGCAGGCTCTAGGCGCACGGGCTTCAGTAGTTGTGGCCCATGGGCTTAGTTGCTCCGAGCATGTGGGATCTTCCCGGACCAGGGTTTGAACCCGTGTCCCCTGCAATGGCAGGCAGATTCTTAACCACTGTGCCACCAGGGAAGCCCGAGGCTGTTTTCTTAAGGGAAGGAGAGAGGAGATGTCCCTGGGCTCACAGACACATGTCACGGACAAAGAGCCATGAATGTGAACGTAATAGGATTTCCTCAATTTCACTGTGGTCCTACAGGCAACACTCTCTTGGTAACTTCCCATTATTTACCAGATTTCCCTGCCTGTTATTTTCCCTCCTTACCCCTCCATTAAAAATGAGTGTGTGTGTAGAAAGATAATACCTGCGACACGTTCAGCAGTGCTCCCAACTCTTTGCTGCTTTCTACTTCTTTGGAAGCAGTGACTATGAAAATCTGTTTCTGTACATTTACTTGATCTTCTTTTCCTACTTTTTTTACTGGGAAAAAACAACTTTTCTTTTATTGCAAAAAAAAAAAAATAAATACTGTATTGCATTCCTGCTTTTTAAAAAAACAAGGGAAAAAAATCCCTCAAAACCTGCTGAGGAACATAAATAGTGGCCTGAGAATTTGGAGCAAAAAAATATTATACCTTTTACGTGGGCTTCATGAAAATGCTAGAACTATATGACCAATCAGGTGCAGAGCCAGCTCTACAAAGATAATCGGTATCCTGCTTGTTCCAACGTTCATTTTATCAGAAAGAACTCTAAAATGCATATCTTAAAATGGAGAGTATAGTTTTTTACAGCCATGTTAAGGTGCTTTTTAGATGTTTAGAAACCAACGAGAAGGGGAAAATCAATGGGGCTTAGAATTTCGATACAGGGGAAAGGTACTTTATTCCCTCCAGACAGTGGACTCCCATGGGCGAGTGGAGGGTCCCTGTGGTATGACCTCCCTCACCACCCCGAGGACTGCCAGCTTTCACCAGGAGAGGTGAAGGCTGGTTATCTCTCGTTATGATTCTCAGATTTCTAAGTATGTGGTGGAAGGTGTCCCAGAGAGATCTCAGTTGGGTAGTTTATAAGCTGTCTGATTTGGGGCAAACTAATTAATTTCTCTTAGCCTCAGCATCCTCTTTAGTACAAAGGAGGTAGTAATATCTATCTTGCAGGGTTGCTGTGAGGACTAAATCAGACAGCACGTGAAAATCGTGTCTGATAGATGCTCTGATGATAAAATCCTCCAAAAGTTCTTCCTCTGACTCAGGCCATTGCCACAGGGACGTGTCTAAGTTCTTCTAGATTCTGAAATAGTCAGGATTCTGGACTAAAAGCAAGGAAGGCTTTGGGAACTAGAAAACTGGTGCTGCCCATCTACTGTTTCAGACCTTCTGTAAATTGGTGATCACCACATTTCCATAGGATAGTTGTCTACTTCTAAACTTTAAAGGTCCTATGGGAACCCAAGGTCTTGCCACAGGTAAGAGCGGACCCTTACTGTGTAAAATAATCATTTCAAAGGGCATAAAACAACCCATAGGCAGAATTCCAAAGCATGCTCCTTCAAGCCTTTAGAATGTTACCACAGTGTGCAGGAACAATTAATATTACTCTTAGAGCAAAGCTTTTGCAGCCAGAGGAAGATGATTCTGAGTGAGATGCCCTAGGCTTATCCCAAATGTCTAACTGCCTGCATGTGAATCAGCCCCAAGTAGCCACCTAGATCCACCCAGGGAAACAACTAGCTAAAAATCAATACTCAACATACAACCTGATGCACTGAATGGAACTGGAATCAGTAGAATGGGAACATTCTTTGTCCTAGGATGAGGTTTACTTTTCAACCAGGAAAGAAAAAAAGCAAGGTAATGTTACCTGTCCTTAGATATGGGAGCTATGAGTGGTGCATACCAGTTAACTGCCACCTCACAGTGGGCATCGAGGTATATCAAAACCTGAAAAAAAAGAGGCAGGGTGAAAGAAAACTCACATACAGCACGACATATATCACGTACAATTTAAAACTAGATGCTAATATAAACTGGCATCAGAGTCAATTGTGATATATAAGTTATCCGTTTAAGGTAGCATTTTCAATTTTAAAAAATTCAAAATTAAATGGGTACTTAAAAACGTAGATGATTTTTTAGTTACCAAATCCAAAACGCTGATGTGATAGACATCAAATGTGTCCTACCTGTCCAAGTTTAGCCTTCTGGGCACCAATACTTCGTGCCTGAATTAAACCTTCTCTTCTCTCGTTTCGAAATACCTTGACTAGGCCATTCCACAGCTTAATATAGTCATCCAGTTTTTCTTTTAAGTGTTCTATGAATAAAAAAATTCAGTCAACATTATAAATTATATTTATGGCTAATGAACCACTTAAACTATTTTTTTAAATTAACTAATTAATCTAATTAATTAATTTTGGGCTGTGTTGGGTCTTCATTGCTGTGTGCGGGCTTTCTGTAGTTGTGTGGAGCAGGGGGCTACTCTTCATTGTGGTGCGCGGGCTCCTCACTGCGGTGGCTTCTCTTGTTGCGGAGCATGGGCTCTAGGCGCGAGGGCTTCAGTAGTTGTGGCGCACGGGCTCAGCAGTTGTGGTTCGTGGGCTCTGGAGCGCAGGCTCAGCAGTTGTGGTGCACGGGCTTAGTTGCCCCGCGGCATGTGGGATCTTCCCAGACCAGGGCTTGAACGCACGTCCCCTGCATTGGCAGGCGGATTCTTAACCACTGCGCCACCAGGGAAGTCCCCACATAAACTATTATTTTTCTCAAGAAATGAGGATAGGCAACAGGTCCTTTGAGCACTCAGTAATTTTACACAGACCATATTGAATGTTAAATGTATAGGGAGGTAAGGTGAAGTGTATTACTCAAGTCAAATTTTGAGCTTAATATACCTATGGAGAACTAGCTAGCCTGAGAATTATCAAACCTCTCTCTAAACATTAAATAAATGATGACTATGCCAACTGACATGAAAACTGAAAAAAATCAAATGTTAATATATCTAGAAGCTTTCAGGCACAATAGTTTTTTTGCTTTTAGAAGAAGCAGTGGTTCAGGATTTCTGAAGATGTACTGCCTATAAATAACATTACATGGCCTTCGGGATCCACACAGGGTATAGGTTAATCTTTGTTTCTGAGCCATGTTTCTACTACAATCAGTGTTGAAGGGAGTAGTCTTGGTGTGGTGATGAATACAGTTCCCATCCAGTTGGCAAGTAACAATAAAAGATCCCATTTTCTCTGTATTTTAAGCCTCAAGTGTCTGTATATATATGTGTGGGTATGTATATATTTATAAATAAATCTTTACATATTTATATAATAAATACATGTATCATTTCCACACATATGCGTGTGTATATATGTATATATATACACACACACGCACACACACACACATATATATGTTTGCAGTTTGGTAGAGAAAATTTTGTGCTATAAAAACAAGATACATTTGCCAAACTTTCCATCTTGGCTTCCTAGTTGCAAGAGAACAGTTTTTGTTTGTATCACTATGAGCCAATGAAACTGACTCATCACAGCCACAACTAATTCCTGGATCCTTAAAGATGTTTCTTGAAGACACAAAAATTATTTTTAAGTTGTTTAAAATTTTGGCCCATGAATACAAAA